>OZ010789.1:358871712-358900712 GCA_963932465.1 Maratus speciosus
ACATTAGCATTAGCTTATAATTAGAAAGTGATACTTAAGCAAATTAGTTTCATATAATGAAAATATTACTGTTGAGAATGTTCAAGTTAAAGTACAGGTCTTCAGTTAAAGTATAAGTGTTGCTGATAAGCAAATTTTTAGTCTGTGATGCCACCAATACATACACTTTTCTTTTCTTTAGAACACTTCTGGTATCTTTTCCTCGATTTTTTGATATCTCTTTTATGGGTATATAGTTAGAAAGTTTACACTGATAGTGAAAGTTTATATTTAATGCTCATAAAATTAGGTTGTTTAGAGTTATTATGGGTATTTGATGGCCTTATCCTGCTTTTGAAAACTTCGAATAGAGCCATCGCGATAAGGATATTATTCTTCAAACAAATATATCGGCTTGCACACCGAAATATTGTTATGGAAAACCTGCTGTAGGCCACAATAAAAGAAAAATTTTAAATGTCAGCCAAAAATAATTAATTAATACCTGTTATGCATTTAAAGTTTTTCCTATGAAAACAAAACCAAAATTTATACATAACGTTCTGTTATTTTAATACGCAACACTTTTTTTAAACATCATACCAATCTATAGCAATACATCATAAGTAAGTCATACATAAATACATCAGAAGCAAATTTATAATAATCTCAATATTTTACGAAAATTGCAGCGCAAAAGGTGGTAAAGACTTTAGATAGTTTAAAAAAAAATTGAGAAAAACTTTCTATTGCAAAAGGCAGAAGTGATTAATTTCATCTACTTCCATCAAATGTTATACTTGGTATTAATTTATGTGCATAAGATTATGTATGGGGCAACTGGACCATGATTTTACAATGTGACTCTAGAGATTCTGGCAATTCAGCTTCGAAAAGCTAATGTTCTTTTGAATTAAAGTCTGAAACTTTGTAAATGTGTTCAGTTGGGTTCACTCTATCACGTAGAAATTTTCAAAATTGCATTTTAAAGTCTAAAAATAAAAAATAACTATATTTCATCTTTCTTTTTTCATGGGTTGCCCATAAAAATGGGGCAACTGGACCAGGTAGTGACCAGGCTGTGTTCCACACACGATTTTTTTTTTTTTTTTTTTTTTTTTTTTTTTTTTTTTTTTTTTTTTAATTTGGGGTGTCAAGTCCTGTTCGAAAAAGTGTAAATAACTTTAAAAAATTTAAATCAGGTGGATCATGTAAATTATCTATATCAAGTAAAGAGCGTTGTAAGGGAAACCTTTGTTGTAAAGGGGTTTATAAAAAACACCTAATGTGAAATTACTAGATTTATTTATGCAAAAAAACATAAGACTTAAGTAAGTACTTATGTTCTTCAGTATAGGTAATAAATAAAAAAGTTACATGGGTATTTCATAAAAAAAAAAATAAACAAGATAAATCTATGAACAAATGTTTGAGTAAGTACTTAAGCATATCATTCTCTTTTTTATCTACCTCAATGAAAGTTCGATAAGCCCAATAAGTCTGTGGAGAATGTAACCATGTTTTTATATCGAACAGAACTATTTTTTATTGGTTCCGATAATTTTTTAATGATGTCACTTTGTCTTATATACGCCTCTTTATTTGTATCGTAAAATTTCGAGGTTTGGCTATCTCACTTAAGAATTTTGGTTTGATACCCGCCAATACGTTTTATTTAAATTTTATAATGTAATTTTAATAAGGTATTATATAATTTTCTTAACTGCAAGCTAAAAAACAATGGATAAATTAATTTCTGGATACCACACTGTCCAGTTACCCCTGATACTCGTACATGTCCCAGCTACCCCATTCTTGAAAAATTTATGGAGTAACTGGAACACCGGTCTTACATTTGAAACATGAAGTAAATATGTATAGATGCATAATAATATTAATGTATTTATATGTCTAATTTTAAAAAAAAAAAAAAGATTGTTTTATAAATGTACTTACCGTATTTTAATAAAAAGCCGATGAATTTCAACCAAATCGACGTTGTTTGTAAAGAAAGAAGCCTAAATTTTCCGTAACCTATCACAGCAAAGACAGAGTTATGACTGAATTGACACACGTTGTTTTAAGAAGTAGAGATGGAGGTGCAATGTTGACAAAAGCTAAAACTTAAAAGACATGAATGGTTTTTTATGAAATAGCCTATGGCACAGTTACCTCGTGGGTCCAATTACCCCTGCTTACCTTATCTTCATAAAATAGGAAAAAATGCTTACGAAATTATAAATTACACAAAACTGTCGCACACATAAAAAATATATTATTCGTTTATTATGTATAATGTTTCCTCGCTTTATAAAACAAGGTGGAATGTATGCAATGACCAGTTTTTCCCACGCTGTAAAAAAAGTGAAATGTTTCTTGGTCTAGCAAGAAGGCTTACGAAAATATATTATACTTCCTTCTGAGTTATCTACGATACTGAAAAGCAGTGACCCGGAGCTGAACAATTTTTGATGCTCCAGCTCCAGCTCCGCTCCTAGAGAAAATACTGTGGCTCCAGCTCCGGCTCCGGCTCCAACTCGGCTCCGACTTCGCGCTTTTGAGTTGCAGATTTTAATTTACACGTTTAATTTTTTGCTCACAAATACTTTCTACCTTCATTACAGATCTGACAAAATGCATTTTTTTTCTCATCAAACTTCAAATGCTTGTTCAGAAAGTATGACATCTTTTAGCATTTGCTTTTAAAATATAAAGTTTGGTGGAATTTTAAACACAAAAATCTTAAATTTCTTCTACACTTTTCAAACAGCCAAAGTTGTACAACTACACATGTAAACAACAGGCGGCCATATTGGTTTTCGAATAGTGTTGTCACTTAGTTCAAGTAGAAAGTAGAAGTAAAGTAGTGTTACCATGTTTTGAGAAGGTTTCCTTCTCTAATAATAATAATAAAAACCTAAAAAATGAAGTATTAAAATACTGAATAATGATGTAATTAAAATATTTTAAGCCTAGAAATTTAAACTGAAAAAAAAAAAGATTTCAAAGAATATTAAAAACTAAAGGAGCCCTGGAGCTGGGGAGAATTTACAGCTCCAGCTCCGGCTCCAGCTCCAGGGAAAACACAGCTCCGGAGCGCTCCGGTTCCGGGATCCAGCTCCAGCTCCGGGTCCCTGCTGAAAAGCGTTTCTTTATCTTCAAAAATCAGAAACCAGTAGATTTTTGAGATTTCATGCAGAATTTATGAAACTTTTTTTTCTTTTTTTTGTGTGTGTGTGTGCCTGTAATTTTCGGAAACGTTTCCGAGTAGTTTTTACAGTATTTTAGTCAATTTGCAGCATACACTAAAGAACATACTGCCTAGTGTGAAGACTATAGGTAAAAACATTTTTCAATTGAAAATTCTAATTGTTTTTTTACATTTAATATACTTTTTTAGATGCCTACTAACACCACCAAAAACCATTTTTATTTGAAAAATATCAACTATGTATTCAAATAAAATTTTGAAATTTATTAAAAGCGACACTTTCGTATTATCCTTATGCTGGGTTTTTAAAGGCCGAAGAAATCACCAAAGGTTTTACTATTTGTAATAGCCTTTTTGATTTCGATAATATTAGTGTTTAAACGCGTTGTTCGATATATCTGTTAAATTTGTGTGTTATTTTATTTATTTATTTATTGGTGAAGTTTTAATTTCCTTATGGAAAATTAACTGGTAACAAATGCAGAACTATTTATGTATTTTTAAATGCAAAAGCGTTAATCTTCTGCAATCAGGCTGCATGCGTTAGAGATAGATTAAAAAAATCATCTTTGAAAATTATTTTAAAAACCATAAAAGGTCAATAAATTTAGATACAAATTTAAGACATTTCATTTGAAAGCATATGACTTTCCATATTCGATGGTGTAAAAATGGAAATAGTGCGATGGTTAGAAGTGGATAAATTTGCAAAAAATGCGAAATAGATCGGTGAGGTCGTTGCCGCCGTCAATATGATGTACGCATTACTTAAGGACATGTTTTTACTTTATACTATAGATAGTTTTAAAAGACTGGGCATGAAAGTTGTAGATGAATTGAAGAGCTCAGATGACAAAGGTGGTATGTGATAAAATGAAAAACATTTAAATTTTAGTTGATAAAAGTGGTATGTGCATTTTCAAGAGGTACATACCACCTTTATCAATTGAAATTTAACATACAAGTGAATTTAACATACATATAAACGCAAATAAATATTTGGAACTTTACAGCTGATTTTCTTTAACTTATGATTATGTCACTTACCGTCTTTATCATCTAACCTTTATCAATTATTGCTCCAACTCCCAATATGCACTGGAATGTGTGGAACTATAAAAGACAAATAATAATAATCATCATTTGAATTCCATATATTTCCTTATTTAGAGGCTAAATAACTAACAAGAATTGAAAAAAATAAAAATTTTTTCTGTGGATTCTATGTGAGAACTGAAGGGTTAATCTTCTGCTTTGGATATTTGCAAATAGTGGAGTAGATTTTAATGAATATACAGGGTGTTCATGAATTCGTGGGTCAAACTGTAAGGGAGGTAAAGTACACATAAGGAAGCAATGTGTAGTCGAAAATGAAAAATGTTGGCGAAAAACAAGAAATTTGGAAGAAATGAAAACAAGCCTTTTATTAACACAACATTTACAGCAAATGCTCAAATGTGCCACCACCAACATCTATACAGGCCTGGGAGTTTCTAGCAAGTGAATGGCGTACCCTTTCCAAGATTCCATGAGTTTCACAAACAATTGCACCAGCGACTAAAAGTCTTACAATCAAGTTCTCATCATAGTCAATTGGTGTCTCGTAGATTTCGCATTAGAAAAGTTGCACGCAGGTTTCAGCGCTCTCAAGTTACATTGCACAAAACTGTCGCACACACAAAAAAAATATACTATTGGTTTATTATGTATAATGCTTTCTTGCTTTATAAAACAAGTTGAAATGTATGCAATGACCAGTTTTTCCCACGTTGTAAAAAAAAAGTGAAATGTTTCTTGGTCGAGCAAGAAGGCTTACGAAAATATATTATAACTCATTTTGAGTTATCTACGATTCTGAAAAGCGTTTCTTTATCTTCAAAAATCAGAAGCCAGTAGATTTTTGAGATTTCATGCAAAATTTATTATTATTATTTTTTTTTTGTGCCTGTAATTTTCGGAAACGTTTCCGAGTAGTTTTTACAGTATTTTAGTCAATTTGCAGCATACACTAAAGAACATACTGCCTAGTGTGAAGACTATAGGTAAAAACATTTTTCAATTGAAAATTCTAATTGTTTTTTTACATTTAATATACTTTTTTAGATGCCTACTAACACCACCAAAAACAATTTTTATTTGAAAAATATCAACTATGTATTCAAATAAAAGTTTGAAATTTATTAAAAGCGATACTTTCGTATTATCCTTATGCTAGGTTTTTAAAGGCCGAAGAAATCACCAAAGGTTTTACTATTTGTAATAGCCTTTTTGATTTCGATAATATTAGTGTTTAAACGCGTTGTTCGACATATCTGTTAAATTTGTGTGTTGTTTTATTTATTTATTTATTTATTTATTTATTGATGAAGTAGAGATGTGTCATTTGTTGAGGAACGACTCCAAAGGAACGATTCCGGCAGTGAAACTGAAGGAACGATTCCATTCTGTAAAAAGGAATCGGTCCTTTTCGGAACGGTTCCTCGGATTCGGTCCTTTTTGGAACGGTTCCTCGGAATCGGTCCTTTTTGGAACGATTCCTCGGAATCGGTCCAAAATGTACCGACTCCGAAAGGGACCGAATCCTCGGAGTCGTTCCGAAATGTACCGACTCCGAAAAGAACCGATTCCTCGGAGTCGTTCCGAAAAGGACCGATTCCTCGGAGTCGTTCCGAAAAGGACCGATTCCTCGGAGTCGGTCCGAAATGTACCGACTCCGAAAAGGAACGATTCCTTGGGAATCGGTTCTTTTCTTGTAGACTGGCCAGTTTTAATAAATTAAAATACGCTATTTTATTTCAAAATAACAGATTTTGTTTCTATTAAAGCTGACTTTATTTCCAAAATATCATTCTAATGTGTGTGCCCCCCCCCCCTCCTCAAAAAAAAGAAAAAAGAAATTGAAGTGCGGGGCGGAGTAGGGCGTTTAATAAACATTACTATTTGATCTTCTTGTGCTAAATTAATCTGAAAGAAATAATTAAAAAAAAATATTTTATACGAATTGGATTTTTTCCACCTGAGTGGAAAAGTGCCCGAGATGGGATTCGAACCCAGAAACTTTACGTGCTTTACCGATTGAGTACCTGGACCCCGAAGGTAATGGAACACCATGTGTACTTTAATACACTAATACTTTTTCTAATTGGTAAATGTATCATACGAAATGAATTTTTTCTAAATGAATTCTTAAAGCTGTTCTCAAATCCAAAAGGATAACTTTGTGACAAAAGTTTTAATTTATTTTTATTCGGAAATGCATGAAACGAGCAGGTGTTGTTCAGAAACTATGTAATCGAGCTGTTTTTTCCGTTTTTTTTTTTTTTTTTGGAAACGCAATAGATCTTTCAGAAAATAGAGTGGACGTTTTGAACGAATTTCCGCGCGAAAGAGGCATAATCGCTCAAAAATGGGTGAAAAACATGTTTGTCACGTGATCAAAATCGATTATAACTCAATAGGTAATTTACTGATCAAAAGATGGAAAACACAGTTCGATTCCAAATCGCTTCCATGGTCAAACTTTCCAATTTTATAACTTTCGTTAAAAAATGAATTTGTAAATGTGTCAAAACGTTTTACGCTTGTTGAGCAGATCACTTAAGAACAGCCTTAAGAAAAACAAAGAAAATGCTTGTTTAATTAGTAGTGAAAAATATTTTTTTAAATCTGATTAGAAACAGTTTTGAATAATATAAGAAATATATGTCACTAGGCCATAAAAATTGCATTTTAATAGGATAATAATAACTGATTTTCAATTATTTTAATAATTGTAGAGTTACGCACTTTCATGCATATTTCACTATTTCATGTTTTTTCCTCAAACATAATTTCAATTTGAGAATCTTCTTTGTCAAAAGAAATATATGACTAGCTACGAGCGCTCGAGTACCACTTTATTTCCACAGTTTGGCGTCTTGTTTTTCTCTCCTGAAGAAGATGATTAAAAAAAATCTCGAAACCCTCGAACATTGTTATTTTAATCAACTTACATTGAAGTTTATTACATAGAGTAAAATCTGTTAGAACAAGGAATTTTTGTAAAACGTTTCTTTCTTTCTTAAGATAATGAATATTTCAAAAAGCATAATGTCTAATAATAATTATAAGATAACAGTAACAGTGGTGGCTGGGATTGAAATAATTTAACCGCGGTTCGCTCTCTTAATGGCCGTTTTGAGTATAAAAACGGGAAAGAAAAATCACGTGCTACATATAGATTATAGGACTTTCTCCAACACTGCGACATATATGTAAAGCTGCATATTTTATGCTTGTTTCGGTTTAATAGATTTATGGTAACCCTCCGCCTACCAGAGAGGTTCAATGGCCCCGACAGGTACATTTATAATGATATTTCTAATTTATTTTAAAAACTGAAATTTCTGTAAATATGGGTTTTTTTCTGGGATGTTCTATCCTTTTGAGTAGAACACTCCAGAAAAAGTCACATATTTACAAAATTTTCATTTTGTTAAATGTGAAAAATCAATTTGAATGTACATATCGGGTCTGCTGCCCCGGTCCGGTATGTGGAAGGTTAATATTGCATTTAAAAAGTTTTACAATATACGAATTTAATTATTGGTTTCCAAAGAATGCACGTTGGGATTTTGTACAGTTTTTACATTTGTTATTTTATTTCTATTTCTTGCTAAATAATTAGAATTTAAATAACTGTGACTTTGTTTTAATTCAACGTAAAATAAAAGCAAAAAAAAAAAAAAAAATCGTTTATCGTAATAATTTCTTATAATAATTCAGATTTCTTGATCGTTATTGATACTCACAAATCTCGAAACCAATGCCAGGATTAATGCCTGTTACTGTGGTGATGGATAATACATATCTGAGTTTAATTTCGATCAAAGCAAGGCTCCCTTCATGCCAAACTAAATTTAATATTTCAAGCCTAATACCAAACTTCCGTTTTTATTGAGGTAAAACACTGCAAATACGATACTAAATTTTATGTATTTTCCTTTCTTATTGTTATTCTTTTCACTTAGAAGATTTATTTATTTATTTTCATTTTTTTTTAATTACATAAAGTTTTCTGAAAAGTTCGAATTTAACAAAATGTTTTATCTATTTTAAATAGTTTTGACAGTAAAATGTTTAACTCCGAATAAAAAATAGTCAAATTCTCAAAAAAATAAGGTTGGCATTATCTATAACACGTTTACAACAGATGTCTTTCATTCAACGGCCGAAACATCGTCAAAAGGATAGTTCTTTATATAGTATTACACTCTGTAATAATAATGGACATACTTTTAATTTGTTTAATTTAATTAAACCAATAAACCATTTTTCAGTTAAAATGTAAGCAAATTTCAAATTTAAAGAAATAGAACTTTGAAGTTTAGTGAATCACTATATCTTTTGGCGGAGGTAATAGGTACTATATATGTATAAAATCATATATATTACTATATATATATACATATTATAGTATTAATATATATATAATATTATCTTATAAATATCACTAGCCATAGCCATGCTGCTAATGAATCTGTTTACAAATCATCTGAAGGAACTTTTACCCTTTCGTGTAACACAAGTGTTCCATGACTTCATGAGTTATGAAGCTCCAAAGATCCCTATCCAAACAAACATATTAGCATCACAATTCACTTACACCGAACTGAAGTTCAGTATAAGTAGAGAAGGTGACGGCGGATGAGGGTGTGAAATTAGAGAAATTCCTGTAGGTTCTTGTGAAATTGGAGATTCAAAAAGAGTTTTAAGTTTATTGAAATTCTACGTAGTTAACAGCAGTTCACAAATAGCCATGTTAGGGTATAAGACAAGACATGCATCACTCAGGAAAGACAGTGTACAAAAGCGTGCTTTACTTTTTAACCCTTTCCAATAAAGTTAGTGTTTATGAATGCGGTTTGTCTGTCCCTCAGACCGTCTGTTCACGCTCTAAGGCAAGTCACACACTAAGGCGACACATAAGACATGTCACTTGAATTCGCTAGAAAAACTGGTTTAAAACAAGTTTGTAACAACTTCGTTCTTTGTTTCGACCGGTTTTTGCACTTCATGTTGCGCTTTGTGTCGTTCTGTGGTCTCAGTGTGTAATATACCTAACTCCCGTAAATATACTCGGATTCCCATGCAATTGATATATGTTAATGATGTTTACCATGGGATGTTTGGTATCCATTATGAAGAGTGTAGCATTAATAGTTCATTTACAGGGGCACTCAAAAGTATTTCGTTACATTATGGTCAACAGGAAAAAATCGTTTGCAGTGCATTTTAATGACATTAAGCTATTTCAAATGTATTAAAATTGATATATATCACTGAATTGCACTACAAGATTATTGCTATATTGCTGGGTGTTCCACTTTTGAACCAGATCCTGAAGACAGTGATAATAATGTTGATGAATTATGTGAAATATCCTGTGTGCGTAAAGTTAGGGAACTGAGGTGCAAGACGATAAAGGGGATAAAGTTATTGTAAGTACGGACACTGGAACAAAACGAACTCTATTTTAACAAGTTACATATCCAAACCAGTAGGGCCATCCAAATGAAAAATGAGATTCAGAATGAAAAATGAAATTAAGAGTACCTAGAGGTAGATTTTGAAGAGGAATCTATGAAACTAAAAATTCCTAGACCCTGGTGACAAATATCAGAGCAATAATAAAATTTCCTATACAGGATGTCCACTCTCAACGATGTCCAATGGCTAATTCCTAAACCGTTAGTCATAGCCATATAGTTCCAATTACAAAAAATGTTTTAAATGGGGATAAAGAAGTATTTAAAAAGTCAATTGGGTCAATAGAATCATTTCCTGAAAAATTACGAAATTTAATTTTTTATACGGTCCCCCGGTCTTTCAAGTTATAGTTAGTAAAACTTTCCTATTACACTTACAAGTAAGACAAATAAAAGTCCTATTATTTTACGATTAAAACTGACCGAAGTAATGGCTGTTTAAAGTTGGAGCATATTTTTTGCTGCGAAATAGGGGTCATTTACAAATTTACTAGAAATATAAATAATCTTCAGATATATAAAAAATATAGTTGATAGTAAAATTAACATTGCATTATAAATTTGAAATCTATAATCATTCTGAAATATTAATGCAAAATATACAGCTTGTACTAAACATATAACAGGAAAAAAAATAATAAAAGAATTTTCGTTAAATAAAATGTTGAAAAGCAACAGCCTCGATTCTTTACAAAATGACACATATTTTGAAATGTTATTAGATTATACTAGGATGCAAATTTGTGTTGTGTCATGTTTTTTAGCTTTTGATAATTAGTTCTTACGTATTTTGTAGCACTGAATCCAAAAATGGCCTTCATTTTTTATCACAAAGTACAGATTTTTTGCAAATCGTAAATTTGAAAGCTAAAAAGGGAAAAATTCACGGAAATCTGATAGTATAAAATAGACGTGATTGTTATTTCTTTAACTTTTGATAATTGATTTTTATGTATTTTTTACTATTGAATCCGAAAATGACCTTCATTTTTAACCATCACGTCAGGATTTTTTGCAAATTGTAAATTTCAAAGTTTAAAAGTTCAAAGTTTTAATTGAACCTCCCACATCATCGGATCCCCGAGCTGTTTAGCTGTAAGAATCCCAGTATAAGCCAAAAATTGAATAAATTCTTGAATTAAATAAAATTAAATTGAATAAAAGAAGTTTTACATCCACTTTATAGTATCAGATTTTCGCTATTTTTTAACTTTGAAATTTACCATTTGCAAAAATGTCTAACATGATGGTTAAATATGAATGTAATTTTTACATTCATTGCTAAAAAGCACATACAAATCAATCGTAAAAGTTAAAAAATACAACCATCGACTCTATTTTATAGTATTAGCTATTTTTTCAATTTTGAAATTTACTATTTGCGAAAAATCCTGACATGATGGTTAAAAATGAAGATAATTTTCTGATTCAGCGCTAAAAAATACATAAAAATCATAATTTTAAAAATACATAATTTTAAAAATAAAAAAACACAACCATCGCAGTCTTGTGTTATCTAATCTAAAACTTTTTAGTAAACTTGGCAGTAATCTATCCGAAATTTTTTGTGCTATCCTGTAAAATAAGTACATATGGTAAGCACTGAAAATCATAATAATAGTAAATTGTCATGTGATTTACGTCAATATGTAAAATTTAACCTCGATCGCATATTTTAAAGTGAGTTGAATTTCGAGTACAAATTTTGAACTGGAAAGACATACATATGATTGTTTCAAGTTAACCCATTACCCGCTGGTGTTGCGTTCACGCAACGGTCAAAATAATTGCTTAATTAAATAATTGCTTAAATTAATTACTTTGTCACCACTATTTTACAATTAAAAAAATTGCCTCATTTATTGGCAGAAATTTTGATATTTTAATAAAGCGAAAATTACCTTTCTGAATTTGTGGTGACAAGCGATTTTCAACAAGAAATTTGAAAATTCCTACTTTATAGTTTTGGCGGTTAATAGGTTAAATAAAAGGTTATAAAAATAGCATAATTTTTGTTAAAAAAATCATGAAAAGAAACAGCTTCAAATCCTTACAAAAATCTGTCGTAATGCGATTTCTTTCAAAGCGCAGCTACACATGAAATAAATCCTTCAAATACTTTAAGCACTTTCTTTACGACCCCTAGAAGCATGGCTAAAATCATGTGTATTCGGATGCAAAAAAGTGGCATAAGTCTTGCATTTCAAAGTTTCGTATAACTTCATGAATTTTAGTGTTAGATGAATGGGACTTTTTTTTGTCTTTCTTTTAAGAGAACAGGAAATTTTTACTAAATATCACTTATAGGGCCGGGGGACCATATAAAAAATTAAATTTCGTAACTCTTTTAGAAATATTTTTATTAATCCAAACGACTTTCAGAATAATTTTTTTCCTTATTTAAAACATTTTTGTAACTGGAACTATAGGTCTATAACTAACGGTTTAGGAATTAGCCATTGAACATCGTTGAGAGTAAAGACACACTGTATAAAATAATAATATAAATGGACAGTCATTTGACAACATATTTTCAAGAGAAACCAACGATTACACTGGAAATCGAATAGACCTTGCGCCGCCCTTAAATTTCCAAGAGGAATTATGCTTTATACCATAAATCATAAAGTTAGAAATAACTGCAAATTAATTGCACACACTGATCAATGAAATGAACCTTTAAAAACAAAATTATCTGTCCAAAACATTACAAAATTAAGGCGACTGGATGCGTAAAAAAATGGATGGGTACATAAGAAAATAAATTAGTAAAAAATATTATGGATTGCATGTGGTTCTCTTTATCTCGGAAGTGTTTTTTTCCCCTTGGAATCCTTTATTTTTCAAAATCGTTCTTTTTTTCTCGGAATCGTTCCTTTTTTCGGAACGATTCCGAAAGGAACGACTCCAAAGAACTCGTTCCTTTCGGTGAACGATTCCGGCTGGAACGATTCTTTAAAAGGAACGATGTTGCCCATCTCTATGATGAAGTTTTAATTTCCTTATGGAAAATTAGCTGGTAACAAATGCAGAATTGTTTATGTATTTTTTAATGCAAAAGCGTTCATCTTCTGCAATCAGGCTGCATGCGTTAGAGATAGATTAAAAAAATCATCTTTGAAAATTATTTTAAAAACCATAAAGGTCAATAAATTTAGATACAAATTTAAGTACAATACATTTCATTTGAAAGCATACGTCTTTCCACATTCGATGGTGTAAAAATGGAAATAGTGAGATGGTTAGAAGTGGATAAATTTTCAAAAAATGCGAAATAGACCGGTGAGGTCGATGCCGCCGTCAATATGATGTAAGCATTACTTAAGGACATGTTTTTACTTTATACTATAGATAGTTTTAAAAGACTGGGCATGAAAGTTGTAGATGAATTGAAGAGCTCAGATGATAAAGATGGTATGTGATAAAATGAAAAACATTTAAATTTTAGTTGATAAAAGTGGTATGTGCATTTTCAAGAGGTACATAACACCTTTATCAATTGAAATTTAACATACAAGTGAATTTAACATACATATAAACGCAAATAAATATTTGGAACTTTACAGCTGATTTTCTTTAACTTATGATTGTGTCACTTACCGTCTTTATCATCTAACCTTTATCAATTATTGCTCCAACTCCCAATATGCACTGCAATGCGTGGAACTATAAAAGACAAATAATAATAATCATCATTAGAATTCCACATATTTCCTTATTTAGAGGCTAAATAACTAACAAGAATTGAAAAATATAAAAATTTCTTCTGTGGATTCTATGTGAGAACTGAAGGGTTAATCTTCTGCTTTGGATATTTGCAAATAGTGGAGTAGATTTTAATGAATATACAGGGTGTTCATGAATTCGTGGGTCAAAGTGTAAGGGAGGTAAAGTACACATAAAGAAGCAATGTGTAGTCGAAAATGAAAAATGTTGGCGAAAAACAAGAAATTTGGAAGAAATGAAAACAAGCCTTTTATTAACCCAACATTTACAGCAAATGCTCAAATGTGCCACCACCAACATCTATACAGGCCTGGAAGTTTCTAGCAAGTGAATGGCGTATCCTTTCCAAGATTCCATGAGTTTCACAAACAATTGCACCAGCGACTAAAAATCTGACAATCAAGTTCTCATCATAGTCAATTGGTGTCTCGTAGATTTCGCATTAGAAAAGTTGCACGCAGGTTTCAGCGCTCTCAAGTTACATTGCACAAAACTGCATTACACAAAACTGTTGCACACACGAAAAAATATATTATTGGTTTATTATGTATAATGTTTTCTTGCTTTATAAAACAAGGTGGAATGTATCCAATGACCAGTTTTTCCCACGTTGTAAAAAAAAAGTGAAATATTTCTTGATCGAGCAAGAAGGCTTACGAAAATATATTATAACACATTTTGAGTTATCTACGATTCTGAAAAGCGCTTCTTTATCTTCAAAAATCAGAAACCAGTAGATTTTTGTAATTTCATGCAGAATTTATGTTTTTTTTTTTTTTTTTTTTTTTTTTTTTTTTTTTTTTTTTTTTTGCCTGTAATTTTCAGAAACGTTTCCGAGTAGTTTTTACAGTATTTTAGTCAATTTGCAGCATACACTAAAGAACATACTGCCTAGTGTGAAGACTATAGGTGAAAACATTTTTCAATTGAAAACTCTAATTGTTTTTTTTACATTTAATATACTTTTTTAGATGCCTACTAACACCATCAAAAACAATTTTTTTTTGAAAAATAACAACTATGTATTCAAATAAAATTTTGAAATTTATTAAAAGCGATACTTTCGTATTATCCTTATGCTGGGTTTTTAAAGGCCGAAGAAATCACCAAAGGTTTTACTATTTGTAATAGCCTTTTTGATTTCGATAATATTAGTGTTTAAACGCGTTGTTCGACATATCTGTTAAATTTGTGTGTTGTTTTATTTATTTATTTATTGATTAAGTTTTAATTTCCTTATGGAAAATTAGCTGGTAACAAATGCAGAACTGTTACCAGCAATTAAAAATACAATTATTTTTATGTATTTTTAAATTGAAAAGCGTTAATCTTCTGCAATCAGTTTGCATGCGTTAGAGATAGATTAAAAAAAGCTGAGATGATAAAGGTGGTACGTGATAAAATGAAAAACATTTAAATTTTAGTTGATAAAAGTGGTATGTACATTTTCAAGAGGTACATACCACCTTTATCAATTGAAATTCAACATACAAGTGAATTTAACATACATATAAACGCAAATAAATATTTGGAACTTTACAGCTTATTTTCTTTAACTTTTGATTATGTCACTTACCGTCTTTATCATCTAACCTTTATCAATTATTGCTCCAACTCCCAATATGCACTGCAATGTGTGGAACTATAAAAGACAAATAATAATAATCATCATTAGAATTCCATATATTCCCTTATTTAGAGGCTAAATGACTAACAAGAATTGATAAAAATAAAAATTTCTTCTGTGGATTCTATGTGAGAACTGAAGGGTTAATCTTCTACTTTGGATATTTGCAAATAGTGAAGTAGATTTTAATGAATATACAGGGTGTTCATGAACTCGTGGGTCAAACTGTAAAGGAAGGTAAAGTATACATAAAGAAGCAATGTGTAGTCGAAAATGAAAAATGTTGGCGAAAAACAAGAAATTTGGAAGAAATGAAAACAAGCCTTTTATTAAAATAACATTTACAGCAAATGCTCAAATGTGCCACCACCAACGTCTATACAGGCCTGGAAGTTTCTAGCAAGTGATTGGCGTACCCTTTCGAAGATTCCATGAGTTTCACAAACAATGCACCAGCGACTAAAAGTCTTACAATCAAGTCCTCATCATAGTCAATTGGTGTCTCGTAGATTTCTCATTGGAAATGTTTCATGCAGGTTTCAGCGCTCTCAAGTTAAAGTCCTAAAACCTGGTAATTATTCATCCAGCATTTTAAATAAATGCATAATCCCGTCATATAAGATACACTTATAATCTGTATTTAATGTTATTTCATTTCTATGCATATTTTTTTATTTAAAGGTCTTTGAAATTTTCAATGAACATTTCGCTATCACTTTTCGTTCAAATTTTCTAAATATCTTTATTATACTAATATTTATGCATTTAAATAACTTATAAGTTCTTACATAGTTTCCTGTTACTCCCTAGTTCCTTTTTGTTATATGTTTAGTATACTTCTGGTTTATTTTCTATATAATTTGAGTTTTTAATTTTTATTTGTGGGCGGTTCACGTTGAACATCATTGTTTTGGAGGCCATTTTTTGTCTGAATCCTGTTGAGTTGTTTTGCTGATTCTGTCTTCTGAATTATTATTTTATTTGCCAATACGATTTGGAATTGCGTATTGTGTTAATTAACTGATGTTGCTACTTATCTCGGGGTTTAGAGTACCTGCGTTTTGTGAGGTGCTTTTTGTTGTTGTTGTAACTTAGTTGCTATGGTGATTCACTGTATTGGGGTTGAATAGTGTGTGGCTATTGTTCCGGTTTGGTAGTTTGTTTTATAGACTTGGGGTGATATTAATTGTTTGTTTATTTACGGTTGCTATGGTGAACAGTTCTGTATTGTTCTGGTGGTGGTGTGAGATTGGTAATTTGGTGTCTCGTAGATAGGACACCTGAAATCTTCAAAATGGTATGCCAATCACTTCTTAGACGTTACCAGGTGTCTATCGATATTAGTGGTGGAACATTTGAGCACTTACTGTAATTGTTATGCCAATAAAATGCTTGTTGTCATTTCTTCCACATTTTATGTTTTTCGTCAATACTTTTCATTTCCGACCCCACATTGCTATACCAAAATTGCTCCTTTATCTATGCTTTACCTTCCTTTACAGTCTGGCCCATGAGTTTAGGGGCACCTTGTAGAATGTTTATTTCTAATGAAAACTGCTATTAAGCGCACATGATTTGTCTTTCATCCTGATATAAGTCCTCTAACTTATAAAAAATATTATATTAAAATCGATTTTCGATTAAATTTTATTAAGAAGAAGGTTATATTAAGGTTATATTAAGGATATTATGCCTAACTGCGACGCGATTCCCTGTAGTTTTGTCGCATTTAAGGTATATTTGACATTTTATTAAATAAATATATTTTTTATTAAGCAGAGTGTTATTGAAGCTCGTGCCTTTAATTCAAAATTAACTTGTTTCACAAAAATTGAACCATTATCTATGTAATATAAGGCAACAATATACGATTGTCGCATTTAGGTCATTTTTGTCGCATTTACGGTACTTGAAACCTAAAATGTCCTAAGTCCTCAATTTGACAATGCGTTTTATCCATGTTAGTTCACCTTAAAATAATCAATTAAATGATATAAGTTTTTGAATTGATTAACTCTAAAAAAGCCGGAAATTTTTCTCAAGTTTTATAAAATTATTTAACACCATAATTTTTATTTAAAACTTGTAACTCATTTATTTAACTTTTTTTCCCTCTTTGTATAGTTTAAATTTATTTTATAACGAAATTTCTAGTTCGAACCGAAATATATTCATAATGGTAGATGTCAAAATGACACCTCACGGCCCTTCTAGTGGTAATAAAGAGTTGAAATACTTAAAATTGAATATAGAATAGCTTATTTCTGAACTACTTAATAGACTTATAACTTTATTTAATAATAAATTAAATAATAAAAATAATAACTTTGAGATACATAATCCTGAATAGACTGTAATTAAATGATGCATACTTCAACATCTAAACTTTACACATTTTTAACTTCGACCATCGAAAAAACTAGAAATAAATAATGAATGACTTATACAACAAGTGTGACCAAATCTCTTGGTTTTCGGTTTGCTTTTAACTCACTTTTGCTTTTCATCTTCCGTGTAGCCCTTATTCTTGAATCGTATGGCTCTAGATAAGTTTGAGGTTTAGGCTTCTTCGTAACTTCTGTTTCTGCTGCTTCTTTAGTCCCGGATTGTTTTAGAACTGACTTCGAGTTTTTGCCATATTTTGTTTTTGAAATGCTGTTTAATCTATTTTTAAGTTTTAAATGTTCTTTTTTTTTTTTTTTTTTTTTTTTTGTCTTTCTTTTTTATTTTTCACTTCATTGCCCCCTTTTATTTTTTCATATATGCTTTAGATATAAATATCAAGGCTCCACGTGCGGTAAAGATTATTTTATTATAAATTATGGATGATCTTATATTTGGATATTTTTCAAATGTAGAAGAGTGGCACATTTCTTCCATTCGAAAAAAAAAAAAGAGTTAAAATAGTATGATATTTTCAAAAAAAAAAAAAAAAAAAACCAAGAAGAAGTATTGGAAAAACAGTACTATATAATTTAATACCTTTTTTGTGCTCATTTCTAGTTTTTAAGTTCAGGATGTTATTTTAAAGACAGGGTGTTTTTAAAATCACTTATCAAAAGTTATAAAATTTAAATGAAAAATTCCTTTCCTATTATATCCCTTGTTATAAACCTTAAAATTATAAACCTTGTCGGTGACAATTCAATTCAAAAAACTGCATAGTACTTTAATCAAAATTGGTTCATTGTTTTTACATTACAATGTTATTTAACTGGATAGCTGAAACGTGAAGTATCATTAAAATTTAATTCCAGTAATAACTACTAGTTATTAATAGCGAATTCAATGTTTTAAGAATACTCAGAAAAAACATTTTTTTTTCTATTAGACTAACCAGTATTAATAAGGAATACGTTAACCTCCATTAATAAACACTAAAAATTTCAATATGTTCTAGTGTAACCTATTTTATGGATAAATAGATGAAGTAAAAGAAATAAAAAAGATGATTTTAAAACTGTTTTAGAAATTATATGCAACCAAATATACATTTTTGCTTCTTGTTTTCAAAATTATTAAAATTAAAGTATTGTAATGTTAAGTATATCAATACCATGCTTGAGTGTTACACTCTACGTGATTCCGTAGGACGTTTGAGTAAAGGATTTTTTATCACAAGATAACAAGATTTCCGGTTACTTCCTAAAGCTTCTCTGAGAGTATACTTCTTCACAGCAGTAGTCGCCTAAAATCGCCATTGCCTAGTTCAAAACTCCTGCCCAAATTTCTGCATTCTTTATGAGCACATTTCTCGCCTAAAACACTTCACAGGAATCATGTTGACTTTATATAATTTGTAGCACATGACAAAACCAAATTATGATCTGCTTACGGACAATTACAATTATAATTTACATGCATATCATTTTATGTAAGTTGATTAATAAAAAATAAGCACGATGAAATTGATGGATTGAATTATATTTGTAAAAATGTATCCTGCATAATTAATTTGAAATGTATAGCTCTATTTAGGATTAAAAGGTTTACTTAACCTAATATCTTATTTAGATGCAGGTTTACATAACCTATTTTTCAAGTGTTTTTCATTATTATTCAATTATATAATATGTTTCGGAGAAGAAAGCAATGTATTTTGGTTGAAGAGAACATTCGTTTTTTCCCCATCTCAAAACACTCCATGCACTTTAAAAGATTATTTTGGAATTGATCTTGAATAAAGAATAAGATCGTTCCTTCTTAACAAATGAATAACAGATGTTTTTGATTTGAAGAACTTGGCACAAGTCATTATAGCGCAAGAATAAAATTCTTCCATAATGAGAATACAGTATAACTTCGAAAATTCGGCATCGTCGGGATCGAGACTAAGCCAGATTTTTGAAAATTCCGGATTTCTGAAAGAATATTAAAACTACTTCCCGTATTCTTAATGGTTCCTTTATTCATAATTTAATTGATAGCCAAGTGATATGCATATGAGAAAAAGATAAAAAGATAAACTAAAATATTTAGAAAAAAACTTACTTTAATTGATATTTTGTATGGTACAAAAGAAATTCTAATAAGCTGTAAAGTCATTCCATTTCCGTGTAATTTCCGAAACATCGACCTCAATTTTATTTCCTTCAATTTTTCAGCAGTTCTTTAACAAGTTTTCTTAGATTTGATACAAGTCAAGAATATCCATATCGGAAATAGTCTTGTTTCTCTAAAGCAGATAGTAATTTTCCAGTCCTCATTCCTACGAGCTGCTATCAGCGTTATTGGCGATTCTGATTGGCAGTCAGCGATCTCCCTGTTTACTAATCCGTTGCTTTTGATCTCAAAGTTTTTAGTTTGTAAAGAATTGCTATTTTTTACCTCCCGAAAGTTGAAAGTGTAAAAAAAAACAGCAGGGGCTGACTCTGATGCCGGATTTTTGAAGTTTTCGGATTTTCGAGGTTACTCTGTACATACGATTGAAGTAGATTTTAAAAGTTAGTTTGTTTTTTTGGTAAAAATTATACAGGGTGTCCCATGAAACCTCCCTGATTTCAAATGATAATTGTACAGAAACTATGAGTCCTAGAGATTTGCGGTTTGCGGTAACATGAATAGCAACACAACAAGTTTATTTTGCTCCAAAATTTTTTCTTCCGAAACAGTTAATTTTTAACAAAATTGCGGAAGCCATCGATTCAGTCACATTTGACAAGCTGTGCACACGTGAATTAACATTGAATATTGACTGTGGATATTCTGAGGTCTACGAACGAAGCCCATATCGAAGTGCATACATAGGCAAAAATGTAACTTTTTCAGACACATAAACGTTTTTAGCAAAATAAACTTGTTGCATGACATATCAATAATGCATACAACAAAAATTAACTGTTTCAGGGGTGAGGGGGAATTGCAGCAAAATAAACTTGTGTTGCCTATCATGACACCGCAAAACACAAATATCTAGGATTCATAGTTTTCGTACAATTAACATTTGAAATCAGGGAGATTTCATGTGGACACCCTGTATTTTTATGATTTAATATTTTAAAGAGTTCCTAGTAATCAATATCTTCAATAAAGAATAAGATCGTTAAGATATCGGTTATACGATCTCCAATATAAAATTCATCGGAAATATCAATATTGCTCAATCTGATGCGTGAATTTCTTCCAATATAAATAAAAAAAAATTTTTACAATCAAATTTCATTGATGTTAAAATTGTTAATATGATTTAGAGGCTTTACTTCTTCTTTACACACCTACATGGCAACAGCACACTCTAGAGATATTTGGTTACTTTCCCAAGATGAATTGAGGGGCTCACAAACATAGTAGATCAAGTCCATTTTGAAAAAAAAAAAAAGAGAGTCCATTTAGAAGGTGCATGAAATCATCCTACCGAAAACATGAAACTCATAAAAATATACTCACTGCAGCTTTGTTAAATACTCTTACTAAATTATTCAAATAGTGATCATGATAATTCTAATTGTTCCTTAAGCATAAATAAACAAAAATCGAGCCTTTTACAAAAAGGTTATTATTGCTTTAGTTGTTTCAAGAAATCGCACATATCTAAATTTTGCATAAAAACTTTGCCGTCGCAATTGTAAACAATAGTAGGGTACATTTATTTGTGAAGAAATTGAAAAACTAAATAGTAGAAAAAAAGAAGACTTTGTGTATTCCGCAGCGAATAATAATTCCAATGCTCTGAATTGCGCAATTTTAAATGAAGTGCATTTTTGCAGACAGTTGTCATCTATTTAAGTAATAAATCTTAAGGAATAAAAATAAAAGTGATTATGGACTTGGGAACAGAAAGGGCATTTGTAGTTTCAGCATTGCTGGAAACACTATCTAGCAATAGTCAGGTCTCGCAACATTTAGATCAAGAAATAGAACATTTGCGTAATTTCATGATATTGGTGTACAAATATATTTTTATAAAATATAGTTATCAAATGTCAATTGTAATAAATATATATATGGGTAAAATAGGAATGGAGGTTCCTATAAAAATTATTAATTTAATTATAAAAATTAAATATGTATTTTTAAAAATGACTTTATATTAAAATACATGTCAGATTTCGAGTATGCAAGTTTGGATCCCAGTGAATAACAAAAGGTGGTCCCGACTAGACGCACTGGAGTCGTGGCATGGCTGCAAAATGAAAGGGATGTTTTATGACAGGATATCGTAAATGCATAATGTGTCAGAATAAGTTTATGGCTAGGGACCACCTAGATTTTTATGGGTATGAACTTTGACACAGGGAGGAGACTTAAAAAAATAAACATATGCGTGGGACAGTGCGGACTCGATTTTATAGGTCGAGCCAAGCACCATACAATTTATCCCACAGCCAGTAAAATAGGGGATCTTTAAAATGAATACGCCTTCCAGCAAGGTATGATTTGGTAACAGAGATTTTTATAGAAGTCAGTCTAAAAAAAAGTTTCTCGAAGATGTAAGTCCCCAATGCATTAGCGGAGCTACGAGATGAAGAAGGATGAAACCAGTGATGAAGATGTCTCGATAGCACCAATCTGAACGAGAGGATGCCTCCCGATATCTATCCGGGGTTTATGCTAAAGGTCCTTCCTATTGCCACCAAGTTGAGCTGAATCTTCATCTAATTTTGGAATATTGTCCCATGCCCCTCGACAGCTCTGGAGTCCGATGTGTTAAAGCAGCTGAGTCTACTAATACAAGGTGGCTTCTCTAAATTTTTCTTTTACCACAAAATCTCTACCCATAATCGGTAATTTTGAACGTTAAAAATATATGGTAATTGTGGTTAAGTGGGATCCAAACGAATTAAAATAAGGTTTATGAATAAGGTAATAAAAAAATGTGAAATTTGAATTCTTACTATTTAAATGAGAAAATAAGTTAAACTATTTTTGTTAGTGATTAAAAAAATTCAGGTTTAAACCTAAACTATGCAAAGCAGTCTAAAATCCTGTTTGTATTATTCAGTAAATTAATGTATTAAAGAGTGTTTGTAAATATTTATGTTTTCTTAATGTAAATAAAATTATTTAATCAAGAGTAAAATCTCTGGTAATCTTTTAGTGTTAAAATTTAATATGTGTCATTTTCTTTTCAGCTTAATTTGAGCATAGTTCATAGGTGGAAGAGCCCTCGTAAACATCCACAACGCAAGCTTTTAATTTAGATTTTTGTAATTAATGAATTTGATACTTAAAATTTGTACGCGATTATTTATTTAATTTTAAGATAATAATTCGCGTTGCTCTTCCACTAGAATTAATAGTAATTTACGATCACTTGTTTTTATCAATTATTACGGTATATAAAATTTATACCAACTACTATGTGGTAGCGTGGTTGGATGAGTTGGAGTAATAAATTATATAGTGAAAACTAGACAAGTTATAAGTAGGTGTAATTATCTGTCCAGCAAGCATTATATCGTAACTTTAACTTAAAGGTTTTAGGAAAAGAAAAAATAGGAATTTATACATTCTTTTCGAAAACAAAGAAATATATTTCTAGAAATAGAATAAAGGCAAATTTAAGAAGCATCCACGACTCGAAAAAAATTATTTCTATAGAAGCTATTGAAACGTCTTCTATTTTGGAAGCTTAAATTCAAAGTCTTTGTAAAGAAATTCATGAATTTTGTAATGAAGCCAAAATACAAATAGCTGATATTGAAGAGTCTGAAAATTTAAAAGTATCACTATTGATTGAATTCGAATCAAATCAAATTAATTTCAATACTGGAAAATCGCTACGGGGAAAATCAAACGAATTTTCAGTTTATATATATTCGGTGTTCGGTTATAGTAGGAATGGAAACCAAACGAGGTTATGTATTTAATGGTTCTGATGTAAAACGCAATGTTTTCAAGGACTTTATCGTAATGAATGTTATAATGCGTAATCAAAATTTAAAAGAAGCAGACATTTTTAAAATGCTGTTTGATTTAGACGGTTTGGGAATTTCGCGTACTGACAATTTGAATTCCGAAGAAAACGAAGTTTTAAAAGAATTTGAAAATCCAACAAAACTAATAGAAGGTCTCTACCAAGTTAAAATACCGTGAACAAACATTCCAAATCGCTACACGATATCTATAGTAATTCTAAAACCTGTTTAAGAAGCGCATGAAAAGATTTAAGAAAAATCGAGATTTTTATAGTCAGTACAAGACTACAAGGACATTATTTCAAATCACCTCACTCAATGAGTAGCTGCAATAATTCATAAAAATGAAACTGGTGATAATTCTAAAAGCTTTTACATTCCAAATCATGCGAAAATACTCAAAGATAAAACAACAGCGAAGATAATAATAGTTTTTGACGCCTCTTCCAGTAAACCAAACTTTCCGTCGCTTACTGAGCAAAAGTTCCGAATTTAACGTTTGATATTCTAATAATTCTTTTGCAGTTCCGTCTAAATAAAGTTACTATAACGGCATTGTAGAAGGTGCATTTTTGCAAATTATTTTGGCTCCAGAAGAAAAATATGCATTTAGATTTCTATGGGTTACAAAAGATTTAGACGCTGAGCCCGAAGTTATAAGGATGACACGCGTAATTTTCGTGGTAAGATTTAGCTCATTTTTGCTAAATGTGACAATTAAACACCATATCAAGAAATTCAAAAATGTCTATTCAGCTTCCTTCAGCATTATGAACAGTAACGTGTACTTAGAAGATCTGATTCACAGCTTAGAAGATAGAGATTTAGTGTACAACATCTACGAAGAAATAAAGTTCATGTTAGAAGAAGCGGGATTTAATATGAAAAAATGGAAAATAAATGTACACTCATTGAAAGATCGAATTAAGGCTGTTCTTAACTGCTCTGCTCAACGAGCGCAAAACGTTCTGACACATTTACAAATTCATTTTTTAACGGAAATATATAAAATTGGAAAGCCTGGCCATGGAAGCGATTTGGAATTGAACTGTTTTTTCCATTTTTTGATCAATCAATTACCCATTGAGTTATAAGCATTTTCGATCACGAGCAAAACCCGTTTTTTGACAGCTCTTGAGTGCTTTTTCTACTTTCGCGCTGAAATTCGGTTCAAAACGTCTATTTTGACACTATTTTCTGAAAAATCTATTGGGTTTGGAAAAAAATGGAAAAAACAGCTCAATGACATAGTTTCTAAACAACAACACCTACTAGTTTCATGCATTTTCGAACAAAACTAAATTAAATCTTATGTCAGGAAGTTACACTTTTTGATTTGAGAACAGCCTTAAGGAAGAATTTAACAACAAATTTTCGTTTTGCAAGGTCCTTAATTGTTGCTGGAATTCATCAGATAGTATCCTAAGTGTTGATAGTGATAAACCTTTGAAAAATAAGGGTATGAAAGAATTTGAAATTTACGAAGAGAGGTGAGATAAGAACTATCGGAATAATTTACGATCCTTTGGGCTTAATATCACCATTTGCAGTTCGAGTTAAAATACTATTGCAAGACATTTTAAAGAAGAAACTTCATTGGAATGATCCCTTACCACCAAGTTTAGCAAAAAGATCTCAGGATTGCCGTGAAGAATTGTTTTACTTGAAACAGATCTCTGTGCCAAGACATCTATTCTCAATGAAAGGAATGGAAGAAATTACTGAATGTCAATTTCACTTCTTCGCAGATGTCAGTCAAACGAGCTTACGGAGCAGTTGTTAATGTACGTTTCTGCAACTCTGACGGAAACTTCAAAAACTAAAGTTGCACCCGCTCAAGTAATAACTCTGTCGATGTTAGAGCTTCATGCTGCATTTATAGAAGCTAGATTGTTTCACCACTTTTTGAGCCTATCAAGGGACGTAAAGACTAGCTTTTGGTAAGATTCCATGATTGTTCTTTTTCCGATCAAGACTAATTCCCGAAAATTAAAGATGTTTGTCAAGAACAGAGTCGTTTAAATCAGGAAAATATCTTATCCTGATTTTTGGAATCACTGTCCTGGAAATGAAAATCCTGTTGATACGTTATCAACAGGTTAAAATTTAATCAGTCTAAAGGACCAGGAGATATTTAGTGGTTTGGTGCACCACAGGTAAGAAAGTGCGAAAACCAATGGTCACGACCAGGAAACTGATTTAAAAGACAAGGAAAATGGAGCTGTAGTTATACTCTAAAGGAAGAAACTTGAAGCTCTTTTTCACCTCCAAAAAAAACTTAAAGAAATATTACGAATAGCGGATTCAAAGATTTGTTCACAATGCAAGAAACCCTCAGAGTAAGAAAGTTCGTCTCTTGTCAACAGAAGAACTTCAATTAGCAGAAGAATACTGGATTAAAATCACTCATATGGAACGTTTTTCAGAAGAATACACAACGCTGGTCAAGAAAAACAAGTACCGCAAACTCAGTCATTCGATAGTTTAATATAATTGTAAGTGAAAGACAAATTATGCTAATCGGTGGATGGTCACAGAAAGCTAACATTTCATACAGCGAAGCTCATATCCAGTACTACCTAGTATATCTCATTTATCCGACCTCATCATCAAAGATTGCCATGAACAAACAAAGCATGGCGGTGTCTTGGAAACTTTAACACAACTTAGAGAAAGAACTTGGATTTTAAGAGCCAGACAAAGAATCTATATTTAGATGCAATTTATGCGAAAAACTTCGTAATAAACCTGTCATCTAGATTCTTCCATCTCGACCTTGGAAAAACATAAGTCCTCCAATCCGATGAATATCGAATAATAAAAATAAGAAAATACCAAAAAAGATGTTTTGACTCATGTTTGGAAACGATGAAAATCTAATTATCTGCTGGAATTAAAATCAGCTCACCAGCATCTACAAGTTGACCGACGAAGCAAAAGGAAATACCTTCATCGTTCTCATAAATGACAGCACCCAACGATGGAAAATGGGTGTTATAACCCAAACTCAGTTCTGGACGTGATGGTTGAACAAGAGCACACACAGTGAGGTTGCCAAACGGGACCATCATCAGAAGACCTCTGTGCAGTTTCCTTGCCAACTTGAACTCTCAACACTTTCGTCTCGCCCGATGGGAATTGTTGTGAAATTAACACAAAACTACCACATAGCGCTAAGCGCATTTAAATTTTGGCTGACAGTTTGTTTATGTTTTTGTTGTATATAGTTATGTCATGTATTCGTCATTATCCTTTTAAGACCTGACCTACACAATGGTGTAGGTGAGCCTAAAGGAGAAAAAAAACATTTTTCTCTTTTTGTGCAATTTAAAATTCAGCCTGCACCCAGAGAATTGTGTGGATTCTCCCTCCGCATAACCTGACATCGGATATTTTTTTAAATATTTTTTTAATCAAATATGATCCTATCAATTAGGGTAAACCGCCGAAACTTTTCATTTCTACCAAAATTCTTCAGGTCTTAAGGGGTAATTGTAAATGTGTATCGTCCCTCAAAATAAATAATGCTTAGTAGTTAAAGATGCTTTTTAATAAATTTGAAGCTATCTAGAAACAAGAAAAAGAAACGAATTAGGTGAGATAGAATATTTTCTTACTTTCTTTTATGATTTCGAAATCACTTCTGTGACAGTTGCGTGTATTAATCAAAAATTTTAAGATAACTCCTTTATATAAAAACAGATATTTATTTCACAAACGCAAAAATAAAACAGATATTTATTTCATTAACACAAAAATAGCCATCTCCATCTTAAATTACTTTTCTAGAACAACAAAAGATTAAAAGTAGTTTGCCATGCAACGAAAAACAACTTATAAGTTGGAGAATTGCGTGCCAATAAACCATGGACGCAACACACTCACACTTTTTGATCGTAGGACTTTACAATCAAAACTCAACTAGCTAAAAAATATCATAAAATACAAAATACATATACACTGACGGAAAAAAAAATCCCAACACCAAGAAAGACTTGTGTTAGATGAACGAAATTTGGTAGGCGTGTTTATACATCTGAAAGATGACATCGATTGAAATTTCGCGCTTCGCGCATAAGTGTGGCGCTAGTAGCGCCACTCAGAACTTGCAGATCAGGTTTACTTTAAATGCGTGCTGTAAAGTTCGTGGGTATTTAGCTTCGAAATGTGACGTATTGAGTTGATGTTAGCCAAGAATGTCTTTAACAAGACAAAGAAGCCACTGTCAACAGCTCACCGAGTTGGAACGAGGTCGCATATTCGGGCTACGAGAAGGTGGATTTTCTTTCCGTGATATTGCAGAAAGAGTTGGATAGAATGTATCCACAGTGCATGCTTGTTGGAAGCAGTGGTCAAGGGATGGTACTGCTTCAAGAAGACCAGTTTCCAGGCGGCTACGTGGCACCCCTGAGAGGGAAGATCGCCGTATTCGGCGTACGACTGTGGGGCATCGTACTGCATCTGCGGCAGAAATTCGAGCTGCAGTTGGTACCACAGTGACACAACGAACTGTTAGAAATCGGTTACTTCAAGGACAGCTCTGTTGTGTCTTCTTTTGTGTCTGTCTGGAGATCTGTTGTGTTTTCTGATGAAAAAGAAACACAACACATCTCCACTCCGCCCACCAATGAGCTCTGGCTTGACACGAATGGCGTCGCAAACGGCAATGGCTTGGAGTCACTAGAATGCACGCTATAAGGCGCCTGGCTCGGAGCTGTCCTTGAAGTAATCTATTTCTAACAGTTCGTTGTGTCACTGTGGTATCAACTGCAGCTCGAATTTCTGCCGCAGATGCAGTACTATGCGCCACAGTCGTACGCCGAATACGGCGATCTTCCCTCTCAGGAGTGCCACGTGGCCGCCTGGAACCTGGTCTTCTTGAGGTAGTACCATCCCTTGACCACTGCTTCCAACAATCAGGCACAGTGGATAAATTTCATCCAAGTCTTTCTGCAATATCGCGGAAAGAAA
Organism: Maratus speciosus; assembly: GCA_963932465.1. Taxonomy (NCBI): domain Eukaryota; kingdom Metazoa; phylum Arthropoda; class Arachnida; order Araneae; family Salticidae; genus Maratus; species Maratus speciosus. Next base: position 358,900,111 of record OZ010789.1, read on the forward strand.
ATCCACCTTCTTGTAGCCCGAATATGCGACCTTGTTCCAACTCGGTGAGCTTTGACAGTGCCTTATTAGTCTTGTCAAAGGCATTCTTGGCTAACATCAACTCAATACGTCACATTTCGAAGCTAAATAACGCCTACGAACTTTACAGCACGCATTTAAAGTAAACCTGATCTGCAAGTTCTGAGTGGCGCTACTAGCGCCAAACTTATGAGCGAAGCGCGAAATTTCAATCGATGTCATCTTTCGGATGTATAAACACGTCTACCAAATTTCGTTCATCTAACACAAGTCTTTCTTGGTGTTGGGATTTTTTTTCCGCCAGTGTAGTTACTTACATATAAAAGATAAACATACTAAGTCGAAAAACATATTGTTAAAAATTAAAGTTCAACTAAACAGAGTTCACATCAGTCCTGTCGAAATCTTGCAGGTAATTTGACAGTTCTACCACTTCTAGTAGTAACATTTTTGTTTTCTCTTAGAAAAACTGGAGTTCAAAAATGCTCTGGTTTTGGTGCATTATCAGTGAGCGAATCTTGATCAGAAGTAGGAACATTCGGAACATGTTGCACGATCGGCAAGTCTGGAGCTGAAGTAAAGGT
>OZ010789.1:358900912-359021912 GCA_963932465.1 Maratus speciosus
CAAACCGCACCCTATCCTCCATCCGACCAACGAGGGTATTTGCTATTTACATTACTTAAATATATAGTTTGTTATAATAGAGTCAAAACACTGTATTAAAAAACTAGTGTCGTGACAGTATAAGATATACAATTTGTTATGTCATCTGGTTAAGTCTGACTTTTAGACGCAACTTTGTACTGCGATTTGGTGGTAATGTCTGGTATTATGGACATTGATTTCAGTGTGGTCCTGATGCTCTCTTGATTGGGGCCCACATACCTTAAATGATGCTTCCGTTACCAATTTAACACACCGCTTGACATCTTACGTATAGTTGGGAAACTTTTTATCATCCCAGACTGATATATGACTTGATTGAACGAAGAAACGTATTTCTTCATGGGTTATTCTCCGAAAAAGAGGTGGAAATGTTAATTTTGCTACATTACAATCAATTGATTCTGGATTGTAGGAGTGATAAAGATTCAGATACCTTTACCCTTTGAAACATTTTGCCTGGCTTTTAATACTCTTCTTAGCCCTAGCTCTCTTATGTGCCTCCTCTTATAAAAGACCATTGCCATCAGTAGGTTTTCCGGGTGAGCAAAGAACGAGTTTCGTTCAGTTTCAGGGACTACACTTTCTTCAGGTTGTCACGAAAGTATCGAGATGTTTCAATTGCTCTGTACAGATGAATAGGCCCGTCTGTAATGTACTTTATGTAAATTTTATTTCAAAACAAACTGGCAAGTAAGATTTTAAAATAAATGTCAATATGGCTTTAAGGCATCCGATGGGTTTTCCACGCTCGCGTAAAGTAGAAGGGCTCTATTTGCACAAGTGAGCAATCTGGCATGTGAAATTGGGCCGGAGTCACACTTTAATAAGTCATTTGGAAAGTTGCCACTTTTAATTGTTTGACTTATGCCAAGAAGATATCTTTGGTCCTTACTCAACAGTTGCCTGTCCACTTCTGGAATTTCACAATCAGTCAATTGAAAATTTATCACCGAGAGCTTTACACAACAATGATATTGTGTCCAAATGGCGTACTAAATGATCTTGGGCCAGTTGTTTCAACATTCAAATGTTGAAAAAGGTGGCGGAAAGGTAATTCAACAAAATGGAATAAACAAACAACCCACTGCAGTGGTCGTCAGAGATGAACTTCAAGCTTTCTGATAGCACCACCTTTCTATCCAGTATTGGTATTTGTACCATCACAGCCTACCAAATCTAAGTATTCTAGTGAAACTCCTTGTTCTGTAAGACATGATACTATGAAAGCTACAATGTCCTTAGCAGGCCCGGGGTTTGGAGGCACATGGCCTAAATAAACTGAGCCACGCTCTTTTATGACAGGAAAGTGTTCCTCTTTAATAGTTCGACGAACCTGTTTAGATGTAATCCTTTCTTTAACTAGGGTATCGTGCTTTCTTCCGTCAAAATAGTATATGCCAAGCAGTTCATCTGAATACAGTTGACTTTTCTGTAAATTTTATGGAGTTAGGTGAGACTAGGTGGGAGCGCGTACGCCGACTTCAGCGCTGTTTTCCAATGTGGCTAACCGGCAGTAGGGTGCACTACTAAACTTTTCAGACCTGAAACGAACTCTTCGTGGTAAGTTCTAGGTTGTTTAAAAGTAACTTAATATGCTCAATAGTATCAATTAACATTTAAATCTTAACCTGAGACTGCAAACTGACCTCAGTTGATTATATTCTTAATGCATGAAAATCACTCAAAATTGAATTTTTGCAGATTTTTATTGAGCTTGCGCGATCGGAAGATATTCTCTAAACACAATTATTGTTATTATTATTATTAAACAGTACAAACTGCAAATATTTTTCCCTATAGCGATAAAAAGTATATAAACGTAAAAAGGAAAAAAAAATTCTGAAAAAATCGGAAATTTTCAATTTTTTGGAATTTTTAGGCGGTTTGCGGGATCGGAAGATAAAGTCCGATTTGAAGAATTTTTTTTTTGTTTTTCTTGTATTTACCAATCGCAACTTTTCCACACTATAGCGACTCGGAAATATGAACTTCACTTTTTTCGCACCACCCTACTATGTAGTCAACGTGAATTTGCAAGTGTTGTCTATCACGTTTGTGCTGGAGCAGTTGCCCAATATATTCCAAGCGAAAACGCTTTCTCAGATTCTCTCTCAGTGTTTGGAGGTATCTCCATCGTTTCTTTAAATCGTGTTTATCAATAAGGTTTAGATCTGTTGCCTCAATTGTCTTAATATTTTGTAAAAACATGGATGGCGTTAGAGGAATCAATGCATCAGGATCTTCGGAAATGTAAGTCAGAGGTCTTGAATTAACAACAGCTTCACATTCGCAAAGAACACTTATGAATTCTCCAAAATCCCCCACCAAGCGGCGGAAGGAGGACTGAATTTCCACTGTATTCTTTTAAGCGTTCCTTCTTGTTCTACAAAAGACCAATCAATAGATTGCAACAAATTTGCAGTTCCAAAAAAATTCAAGCCATTATCATTATAGATGATATATGATGACACCGTTGAGAGATAAATCTTCTAAATCTCCGAAGGAAAGCTTTCGTTGACAAACATGGTATTAACTCTAGATGTATAGCACGATATACAGCGCAAGTGTATAATACAATCCATGCTCTCCCTTTTCCTTTTAGCTTCAAACGGCCAGCTAGATCAACTCCCACCACTTCAAAAATTGAAGTATCTTTTATTCGATCATCTGGTAAAGGAGCTGGTGGGGTTTCTAGAGGCTTTGAATTGTGTTTTTTACATCTTACGCATATATTGATTACTTGGCGAACAGATCTTCTACCATTTATAATCTAAAATTTCTCTCTCAAGCAAGATAACAAAATTTGTATTCCGACTTGCATCATTTTAAAATGTGTCTCTCTTATGAGAAGCCATGTTATTCTATGCTTTCCAGGAATAATAATAGGAAACCTAAAATCATGTGTATCATTCCGTTCAGTTAATTTTGTCTTAATTCTAAAAATACCTTCTTCATCTTTAAAAATATTCAATGACTTTAAACTTTTAACAAATTCTTTCGTCAAGGTTTCAGTTTGAATAATTTTGATAATTCTCTTCTTCATTTATTTCACTTATGATTAGATTACCCGTTCTCTGATTCTTCTAATTCTTTGAGTTGAACAGAAATCTCAGTATCTAGCCTATCATTCTAATGACTTTCATATAACTTGAAAAATAAAATAAAATGTTATCACTTGCAAGTGTTTCGTTTACAACCAAGATAGCGCATTTTGTCTTTTCCTTTAAGACTTCATCTTCGCTAAGGGTTGTTTCAGATTTGGGCCAATCCTTTTCAGGAAGTCGCAACCAAGTGGGTCCCTCCCACCATCTCGAAGAAAGAAGTTTTGAAGCTGAACATCCTCTCGAAGCTAAATCAGCCGGATTGTATTGGCCAGGAATATGCCTCCAGCCTTTTTCCTGAGTTAACTTACGAATTTCATTTACTCTATTGCGTACAAATACTCCAGAGGAATCATCATTCTTTATCCCCTGCAACGCTGTTGTAGAATTTATCCAATATTTAATATTCATTATTCCGAAGTTCGAGGCTTCCTTTTACAAATTCAGCTAAACGTGAACTTAGACAGCAAGATGAAAGTTTTTAACTGGGTATAGATATTTCTTTCAAAGGTGCTAATCCAGATTTGGACACCAATAACTATACAGAAACATCTTGGTTAGAATGGCATCTTAAGTAAACAACAGCAGCATAAGAAGTTCCACAGGCATCTAAAAAAGTGTGTAGGCTCATTTCAGAGCTATCAGTAAGGAAGGCATGTCTAGGAATTTCTACAAGGCACAGAAGAGGTAAATCTTCTAATCATTTTAGGATTTTTTTAAAAATATCATCAGGTACCTCTAAAACTCAGCTCAATCTAGATTTCCAGCTTGCCTGAAGCATAAATTTAGGTAATAGGGTAACTAGACACGAATTTTTGAGCAAGTGATAATATGCGTCGTCTGATAAAAGTGCTTAAGTTGATATCGGTTGTGGGTATGTAACAGCTAAGAGTATCGGTTTATCTACTCCACACTAAACTTAATGCAGAAGATATATTTGATTCAGTAGATGAATCATCAGTGAAACTTTTTGGCTCTTGCAAAACGGTATGCTCCCACCCTCGTAAGTCAAATTTGGCTTCTGCCATAACTTTTGTCGCAATATCTATAAAATGTTTCAATTCTTCTTTAGTTTTGACTGAAGTGACGCAATTATCGAAATAAAAGGAGCTGCTGAGCTTTTCAATAATTTTTCTAATGAACGATAACGAATTGAAAGAGGAATATACATTTTTTTTCCAAATGAAAACGTAAAACTGTCCTTAACAGGAACGAACTGCATTTCAAGCCGAAAACGACTCTACAATGTTGAAATACTTTTCTCTGCCCTTCTTTACCATACCATAGAAACTTCAAATATTTACGATCTGGTTTGGCTATTGAAATTTGAAGGAAGGCTTTCTTTATGTAAGACGTTACTCCGATTTCTTCTTGACGAAATTTCATAAGCATTGAAGGAATTTCTTCCAAGAAATTAGGCCCTTTCAACTAGCAGTCGTTTAAAGATAGATGTTTTTTGGTTTGCTTGAAGGATGCGTCAAATACAGGACGAGTTTTTTTGGTAGAATTTTCTTTAAATACACCACGATGAGGTAAATAGTGGCCTGGACCTTCTCTACTTTCTTCTATAATACCATCCGTCAACCATACTTTGAATACTTCATCAGAGACATTTAATTTTCCATCTCTAATTTACCATACCCATGGTGTATCTTAACCGTCTTTAAGCACCTTCTCTATTACTTGGAAGGTCACCTTTATTTTCTACCCAAGGAAGACTGTAACTTCATATCTTATATCATCATTAATATCTACTGCCTTCCTGAAATGATGCAATGCAGTTGTTCTAACTCTTCCTGTTTTTTGCGCTCACAAGGATTAGTAATACCAATCGCTTTGAGATTCCATAAATTATCGATATCATCACTTTGAGCTAACAGAGATGCGACACAATTATTGACGTACTTTATATCTAGTCTTCCATTACCAACCATTCTAAGTGTGTTTTCATAGCGACGAGACTACATTTCAACTGAGACGTCAATCCAGACAATAATTTACGTAATCAGTCTCCATCAAAGTACTGTTGAAGGAGAAGTTACTTCCATATCATATAGCTGAATACCCTTTTCTTGACGTTCTTCGAAGCAAATACTTCTTTCATTTCTAGGAACACTACCTCAAATTACTAGTTGATCTAAAACTTCAGTATTAGAAGAATAATTGCTTCTGAATTCATTAACTTTTAACGTAAAACATTTATGTTTTCTTCTCGAAGTGCTTCCTCCAAACATCGTATGAATTAAAGCTTCAGACCGCGTTGGTTTAAAGCAAAGCCTTTCTGCTGTTGAATTCAGAACGTAAGACCGTTGAGAACCAGTATTAATAAGAGTTATTATGCTCAATCGTTTTCCATTGACTTCTATGTTAACCAATAATGTCTGTAGTAAGACTTCAGCGGAACCACTATAATTGGACAGCGTGGAATCTGAATTACATTTGCAATCATCTTTTATTGGAGCTTTAAAATTATATTTCAGCTCAGAATACATAACACGGGGGTCCCACGTTCCGGTCCTAGGCTCGTATAAGCCCATTTGCCCCTGCTCGGAACTACCCGAGAGACAAGCCCCGCGACGCGTCTCGAAGGTCGCCGTCAGACATGCCCCATCAAGGCAGTCCTCACAAAAGCTCCGGTCAAACTGGCGCACTGTTCAGCGCACGTCAAGCCAGTATTCTCAAAAGAAGATGAATTGATCGAATACGATAATCCTCAGCACCCAGCTAGAAGAGCCAAATAGTCCCTTCTCTTGGTTCCCAACCCGGTACGCCCCGACAGCCCACAGGAACCGAACACCTATATAGGAGTCGGGCTCATAAACCTACACGAGGTTTCCCGAGCCAGAGTTACTTTACGGAGGCCTCACAAGATCAAATTCCATTATCCGGCAAAGACATATATGCGAGCCAACCGACAGGAGAGGGAAGTGCCTAGGAAGCCCCAGAGGGTCGAGGAAAATCCCTCCTGACGCCAAAGACGACGCCTCGCTCGGGGTATCATGAAGGTGCCTCTAGCGGACACCGAGGAGACAAGGTAACTCCTCCTCTGGCGACAAAGACATCGCCTCGATAGGGGTTTTTGCCCAATCTCCCCACTCAACCGACGGAACCCCTTGCAGCTCGACGCCGGGAGTTAGAGAGACCGGACTAGGTGCCGTAAGCGACCCCAGGTGGGCACGGAAAGCTCCACATAGACGGGATAGACTCCGCCTCGCTAGAGGGTCGGAGGGTCCGGAGTCCCGCCGGTCCCCCACAACCTTACCTCACGGCCGTCGAGGGTACTTAAGCACGAATGCTCCCGACCCCGTGCAATGACCGACCGCTATCTGATAGTTGCGTTCGAAAGTTAGTTTGAGAAACCGCTAGATCCTCACCACTGGGCGCACCAACCTCCAGTAGCGCAAAGGCACACAGGATCTGGGTCGGGCCAAGAGTTCCTCCAAGGTTCGAAGCACCGCCGCGTTAGCCGGTGAGCCTCCCGCCCGGTTCCCTGCAGAGATAGTGTTCAGTGGCGGAGATGCCGGCCGACCCTCTTTACCGAGCCCGATGTCGTGCCGAGGGTTTACGGCACGACATCGGGCAACCAGAGCCATACTGGCCTCCCTCTGCGACCACTGCCTGGTCGGCGAGGCACCACCAAACCCTACACACCTTAGGGTCGGCTCACAACTGCTCCAGCTGCGGATCTTGGCGGGATGAGCCACCTGACGCAAATAGCACTTCGGGCGCTGTCCGAAACCCTCAGCCTTCGGTTGCTCCGGGAGATCCTGCATGGCGATCCCACGAGCCCCGTAGTCACTAGTGAGTCATCGAGACCTTTCCTCTACAAAGCCCGCTCTCTCACCTTAGGCTCCCTCTTAGTCAATTGGTGGATGGGGTCCTATCACATTAGCTACGCTTTGCCCAGAGTCACTAACCGGTCTGTGGCCGGCTCTGGGATCAGGCTATGGATCGTTGCTATCCGGCTTGCCCAGAGAACCCGGGTGCCGGGGGAGGGAACACGTATTTCACTCCGTGGATCTCCCATGCACAACGTCTGTTACTCCTGGCCACCGGACTTGAGGCCTGTCGACCGCGAGCCTTTCTATGAGGTTGTGAATCGTCCCCATCGATCCCCTCGCATTCGTGCACAACGACCTCGACCGGACTCCAAGTCTCCTCCCCCATTCAAATGGTCGGTTTCGGACCACCCGGATGGGTCAATGATTTGTACCGCAAACGACACATTTCACATAAGATTCACAATTTTTCGATAAATGACCTGGCTTAAAACATGAAAAATAATTGTTGTTACGCTTACAATACTTTGTTTTTCTTCTAATGAGAGATTTTGACGCTTAAAACAATCTTTAGTCTCATGAACCTTATCAGAAAATAAACAATGTACAGCAGTATCTTTCCTTATGTTAGAAAGTAAATCATTAGCAGTAGGACTCGACTCAGTTATTCCATATTTTTGCAAAGGAGTATCATTTTGATTGATTCCTATTTTTGCCATTGAAACTCGCTCTTCACCTTCAACTTCGGGGCAAAGAAATAACAACTGTGACAATTTATCCCCATACGAATTCTCACTTGTATTCAACTCTGGATTTCTAAGCCAAACTCTAAGCAATTCTTCAGGAATACAAGATTCAACTAAAAGAAACAACGTAGCCGAATATTTATCAGACATGATACCAATGGATTCAAGAGATCGCAAATAAGACTCTAATTTATCATAAAGGAAAACTATGTTGCTTTTTATTTTCGTGCTCGTAGCGTCTTTTACAACTAGACTTAAAAGTTCACGCACATAAAATTCTATAAGCAGCTCCTCTCATCCGAATCTTTCGTCTAAGCTTTCAATAGCTTTGCTATAATTCTCTGAGGTTGGAGGATAACTATTAATAATTTCTTTTGATCTACTACCAGGAGATCTGCTGTATTAAATATTGGATTTTATCTACATTCTCTAATGCTTTATCTTCCTGAATTCTGCTAAACTAACTCCAAAATATGAGCCAGTCTCTTATTTCCCCAGTAATTTGAATAAGCTCAATTTTTGGAAGTTTCAAATTAGTCTTAACAACGGCATTTTGTTGTTCGAAAGTAGAATTCTCAGTTAAAAGCTTAACTTGAGTTTTAATTTCATCAAATTTTTCTCTGTGATTATCTATAATTTCAAACTCGTCTGCGTGAGCATTTTGCGATAATTTTAAAATTATGTTGTAAGAAAGAAGGAAGAGTGGATATATAAGCACTCAAAATTCATTCGATTTAATAGAATTTTTTTTTAAGCAGTAAGCGTATTTTTATTTCTGAAGAGAAACGCTTTCAAAGCTTTTTCCATTGAAAGTAGGGTCATAGCACATCAATTTTTTCCATCCACCAGTAAAGAGATCTGGCGCCTTTTCTGATTGGCTCAGAACTCTTGACGCAGTATTCTTTTTCGAGAATCTTGTGCTATTACTCCTGGGTCATTCCACGTAAAATGAGCAAAAATTAAAAAAAAGTCATGGCCACATAGTAACAGATTTTAATAAAATTTTATATACAGGTTCAAATCATATTCAAATAGAGCTCTGCAAAATATCTTCACAAAAAATAAATTATTTTAGCAGTTATGGACATTTAAAAAACTTGTGATAAAGATTGGCATGTGTGCAATCGTCCAAAGTTGCAGGTTTGAAGTTCTGTATCTTGAAAACTATTTAACTGAAATGAATTTTTTTTTTAATAATGTAACCTCTGAAAAATTATCTTCTTATTTATTGAGCAATAATAATCTGGTAACACCATGATTATTCTTTAATTGGTTGTAAAAATTGAAAGTTTGCAAATTTTGCGAAAATTAAAAACGTAATAAAAATTAAAGGAATTCAAAAACATCTGAGAAATTAATGCCTGATGTAGTTTTACATATTAAGATCGAATTGCTAATGTTTTTAGGTTGCCATGTATTTCCTTCACCTTTAAAAAAATTTAGAAACTTTTAAAAAAATGACAAAATCGTAATTTTTCCTCTTATTGATAGGTAAAAAAAATAATGAAGGAAATGTCCCACATTACAGTTATTGCACAGACATAAAGATGAATAAGTCCATAATCTGCTAAAAAAATTTCAAGCATGCCTTTTTCATTCCTAACGTCACAAAATTGGGTTAAAAAAGGCAATATTAACTACATTCCATGAGCTATTTTTTTTTTAATTCGCGCGCGTTTCTTAAAATATTGCACGATTTCAAGGTGAAAAAATTTAGTGATGCCATCTATTTTCTGTTTAGGCATTAATATATAATTTTCTGTTCAATTGAGATTTTTTTTCTACTTTAATTAAAAATCTTCTTGAGGAAAAAATAAACTGAAAGCAAGTATAAAAGTTTTTATATTTAAAATATACACTGTTATCTAAAATATCAAAAGAATTAAAAGTTTAAAAAAGCTTTCTTTCAAATCGAAACAAGTGATAGAAATATTGCATTTTATCCTCAACATTTTTTACTATTTATTTTTTTTTTCTCATTAAGGAATAAAAAAGGCAAGAATGAAAGTTTAAATATTTAATATATATACTTTTAGCTATAACGTCAAGCAATTTTGATATTATAGGAGGTGTCCTTCATCTCAATAGAAACGTTGCATTTTCCCCTCAAATTTTTTCAAAAATAATTTTTTTCTCATTCAGGAATAAAAATACAATTACTAACTTACGTCAATCTGTTACTTATTATTCATTCCTAATTATAAATCATTTTTAATATAGTCTTTCCATTCCTAAGGCTAATAACCAAAATTGAAACTTCAAGCATGTAGTCAAAACCACGATTTTGCATCCACTTTTAATATAAATTTTAATACTTAAATAAACAATCCTAAAATCTATTATTTTACATTTACTCATAAATAGATATGATCTACTTACAAAATGATTTTCGTTAAAATCTGTGACATGTCTGCCACATGTGATTTGCTCATTTTGTATGGAATGACCCTTCTTGGTCAATACCCTTTGAACGAGCTCAGAGCTCACATTTTCTGTGTTTCCTCTTGCATCAGAACACTGACCCCCCCCCCCCCCAACCCCCAATACTAGGTCTGAGCGCTGACACTATAAAGGCGGCCATCGTAGTTGAATTTTTTTTTGTAACGCATGTATGGTCACTTAAATTTAAACACCAGTATTTTTTAAAAGATTTGTTTGACATTTTTAATCTCAGAAATATAAAGCGGAAAAACTAAAAAAAAATTATTGGCACCAAAATATAAGGGTCTGTACACACGCTAAAAAAAATCCGCCTCCATTCAGCGGCGATTTTTGTGCCAGCGTTCAGGCCTAGTATTCAGGGGACGGCGATCAGAAATTTCTTGACATCAGAGTGTCATCGAATCTTTTATCGCTAGTACTACTAGAAGATTGTTTTCCTTGTCATAGATGATGACCATAATCTGTCTATTTATCTTTATGGTAGAATTTCTCAAACTGTAGACGCCAATTTAAGCTACCATGGAAATAATTATGAGTAAGGAAGAGTCTTTCATCTGTAAAGAGAACTTGCTCACGGATTAATAAAGATCTTGTTCTACCATTCACTGACTGTTCTTTCGTTGGTGAAGTCTCATGGATTTTGACTGCATTACTTTCCCGTAAATCAATTCGGTATTCCGACGACTGCCTGAGAACCATTATGACTTGTGAGTCTGTTTAAATCAGCACCAGACCCCCCCCCCCCACCCCCAAATAAGTAAGTAAATAAATAAATAAATAAATGAATAAAAAATAAAAAATAAGAATCGCTGATTAAAGCGGGATATTTTCAGGCCACATTCGGTCTCGCCTTAACAGGTTTTATTACATTCAGGAATGATATTGTAGAGACAGAAAAATAAATTGCAATATTTTCGTGATGAAGTATTTTGATATGAATTGCTGTAGCGAAAGCGACATTCTCGACATATGGTTTACTAATAAAAGGTATACTTTCAGTCAATTTTTTAAACCAATATGACTGGAACTATGCCTTTTATAGACATTGCTCATAAGATCTTAGGCTGCTAATTGACAGCAGCCATGTCGTCAAATCCCAGTAACATAGCACCATCGTTTCAACCGAAGTTTAGCCGATTCCTTTTCTGTTCATCGAAAATCGTCACATATTTAAATAATAATAATAATAATAATAATTAGTATTTTTATTATTGTTATTACATTAGTAGTAGCAATATCAGTAATGACAATGATGACGATAATATAATAAAAACAACAATAAATTCTAAGGAGAAAATAAGAATTGCAAAAAACGCAATGTCCATGAAGAGAAAAGAAAAATGTATACGAAGAAAAAAAATCGTGTCGTGCAAAAGAGGTGGCATTCCTTCAAAAAACACTTAGCGCTTTAACCTTTGATTGCAATGAATTTCAAGCTCATCACGTTTTCCATCAAGATTAAATCCAATGGTAAATCATGAAGTTACACGTCCATATCCAATCCATGTAGATTGACGTTTTCAACCGGATTTGAATAAAACATTCCACATACTCCTTTAAATGAACAACCAAAATCACAGAATGTGAATTTATGATGATGTGCTATCTTTCGAACTGGCATAAGTTATCAAGAAGTGGAATATGCTTTTAAACTTTTCATAACCGATTGTCAATTTTTAAAGCAGCTTCTTCCTGAAATCGAGAATAAGTGATATGGTTTAAGTGCTAAACGCATCTTGATTTTATTTCATTTAATTTTTTTTTTTATGAATAACATTTTTGTTTCTTAGATCCTTTATTAGTATTTTAATTTATTTTATTAGTTTTTTTTTTTTGTAGCTAATCATTAGAAAAAAATGCATTGAATTCGTGAAAATTTTCGACTTTCGTTTTTTGCTGTATTTACACCTTTTTGGATGTCCTGCACACGATTTGACCCTTTTTGGACCAATGCTTGTCTTTTTGATTCCCTGGTACGAGTCTGTTTGTGTGCAAAACAATTTCGCGAGTCTGTTTGTGTGTATTAAAAAAATTGTATGTATGTTGTAACGCAAGGAAGTAATGAATTAATGACGTTGACGTTAAAAGTAATGATGGCAATCTATGAAATTTCATACTTATTGGACCTTGACATATATTGATGTTGATTAGATTTTGTGTATCTTTCTTAACAGGTGATCTACTGTGCCGTGATTTTTACAATGGTTCTGACACCTATATTTCAGAATCTATGAAATAGAATTACAATAAATTATACATAGAATATGCTTATTACAAAATATTACCCTGATTCAATTTTAGTTTTGAACAAGCGGCTCTGCTATGTTTTGCTTTTAACGATGATTTTTATGTCTTTATAGCTGTATCTCAACTTCTATTGGGTTGGAATATAAGAAATTTCATATTTAATATATTTAATTAAGACCATATATATTTTTTAGACATATTTCGGACTTGATTACAAGACATGATGTTCCGTTGTGCTGTACTTTTCTATTATTCATTTATCACTGTAACTCCATGTTAAATTCAATGAAATGCCCTATATTTCATACTCCAAACTGTGAGTATGTAAATACAAAATTTAAATTAATATTTAGAAAGATATATAAGAAAGTTAGAACTTGACATAACTTGACTTCACCTGCAAGTGAAAAGCAAACCTTTAGCTGTAAGAACCAACCACACGAGAGGAAAATCTTTCAAATGTCTACGAACATTTACTCATCACATTTGCTCGTATATAAAGCATATATTACTTCATTCACGAGAAAACACCCGGTCGTTAATGTTAATTCTATGGGACACATTTCAAAAATATCTCGTTTGCATTTTAATATTTTAGAATAATATTTCTTGCCTTGGATAGCTGAGGTCAATCACAACAAAGACACGTTTCTAACCAAATAAATAAGTTGAATGCTAAAATTAATCTTTAAAATCATTTAAATTAAAATTACAAAGAATGTGCTTTATTAATTGAAAGATGAAAAAAAAAGTAAAAGATGTTACATTACATTGATTCCTAGCACTTTCAACTATAAATATAATCATCCTTACGGACAAAATAAAAAAAATTAAAAAAACCGGTGTTACTAACGTCTTATTTATCAAATTTCACTCACTTGGTATGGAAAAAAAAATATTTTTTTTCCACACCAAGTGAGGGAAATTTGATAAATAAGACCTTAATAATATCGGTTTTTGTATTTTAGCATTTTGTCTCATGATGATGACTATGTTTATAGCTGAAAGTGCTTGGAATTAATGTAGTTTAACATCTTTCAATATTTTTGTATCATATTTCAAGCAATAAAGCATATTATGCGTAACTTTAATTGCAACTCGCTTTTAATTTTTTGATTTTGATTGCAGGTTTTTTTTCTTTCTTCTTTTTTTTTTTTTTTTTCAAATTTAAACCAGGACACTTTCACTTTCGGAACAGTCGAGTGGGAGTTTTCGCGTGAGTGAAGTAGCCCCTTAATGCAGGCTTCCATAGGCGACCCTTTTTCGCCCTCACTAATTCAAGACCTTATTAAACGATGCAAACATTTGAGTGGTATAAAAACATTCCATTTCGTTGAATTAATTGGACTAAGTTTGTTTAAAGAAATACAATGAGTCTGAATTTTATGTTAAAAGAAACAACGATCGTTTAAATAGTGATTTTAGTAAAAATACAAACTTATGACACTAGTGTTAATACAAAAGAACTAATTACTCGGGACAAACAAAATATACACACTAGAAAACAGGAATTCTGCTTTTTCAGAATTTAGTGCCGCCCCCGATGAAAAAAAAAAAAAAAAAAAAAAAAATGTATATAAATATAGATAGCGCAAAACATATTTCAGTTTCAAGACTTAAAACACACGCTTTTATTTAACATAAAATGACGTCATTCGCATCCGGAAGATGAATTCCTCATTTACGATCTAGTCTTAAACAACATATACAGTAAACTATGCATATGACGTCACTATCGCAAAATAATACACAAATCCAAAAAAGATGTCGTCATTAAAAAAACTCGGCTATCTAATGATTCATGTGCCTTTATTTGTTTGTAATATTAATATAGATACTTAAAATTAAATATAGTTTATAATAGCTCCATGTTTTAACAGAAATCATCCATTTCTATTTTTTTCAAAATAGCACATATTTTAATTAATTTGTTTGTTTGTTTTCAGTTGATATGGGAAAATGGCAACAAAAAGACATAATATTTTCCAAATATTTTTTCTTTACTTTCTACAGAAATGGAGTACTTCAGTTGCCAACATAAAAAAAATTCCTTATAAACTACAAAAAAAAAAAAAAAAAAAAATAATAATAATAATATCTCAAAAATAAAATGAGATGCAGTCTTCAAACAAATTGAATTTAAAAGTTCTTTTTTTCCCAATACAACGGTATAAAAATTGAAAATGTGCGATGCTTAGAAGTTAAAAAAATGCAGTAAAGTATATAACAGTACAATGATACATTTGCTTTGTTTTAAGGCAGGCTTATACAACGGAACGTTATTTTTTGAAGACGACACTTTAATTGTTGGACTAAAGAAATAGCATATTGGGGGCTAACAAATTGTCATACTTACATGATTTATACTTATTTAAATTATCAAGTCACCTTTCTTTAAATACCATGGAAAAAGTTATATTTTTAACGCATCGTTTTCTAATTTTACGGCACACTTTAAAATTTGGTCTATTACATCAGATTTTGATTGCTAATATTGTCAGACTGGGAGCATTGTTTGAACCTCTCACGTATTTGGTTGTAGAATGTTATCTTTCTCATCATCACTGTCACAAAAAAATTCTGGATTTCTCAATAAAAGATGCAACTTCAAAAATTTTTTTGAAAAATAGTATACTAAACGAGTGTCCTTACATTCTGCCTGGTTAATTGTAAAACTTTTTTACATATTATTCGATGCGTAGTAAGCATTTAGCGATGTCCTTAACATTAATTTCAAAGATATAATGATGGGGAAAACGAAATTGTCTTCATTAAATGGAGATCCATCTTAAGCGGTGGCACATTAACTGGAGTCTACTATGTACAAAATACAAATAGTTTTCATAAATCCAATATACAGTAGATATGCGAATACATATGCAGAAACAATAACTACAAAGCAAAAAAATAATAACAATAAAATAAAGGAAATACACTATATTGCCATTAATGACCGGCAACTTTCAATTTTAGACATTTTGTCGAATATTTAGAAATATACTTGACAGATTCTTCTGGAATTTCAGGATTGAAAAGAACAGGATGACCTCATATTTAGCAATGTCGATTTGATAAGGGGTGCAATTAGGGGGCCAACAAAAAATCAAAGAAAGAAAATAATACTTGGGATCGCAATAATACTTGGGATCACCCTGTAAAATAAAATGCACGAAATGATCTACCGCTACCGAGTATAAATAAGCAGACATTGTGCAATATGTGTATTCTTTTGTGTAAGAATAGCACGTATATTAATAGAGATATAGCGATTTATTTAAAAAAATCTAGTCAAATATCGTAAAAATTCAGAAAGATATCGGCGTTAAAGCTATCAAATTTTTAGTTGTTTTCTAAAAGCAGCTGAATGATAAGGGATTTTACACAAATTGTCATTTTTTATTAACTGACTTTCAGAAAAAATTAGTATTTAGTGAGTATCAACGAGTAGATTTGGAAAAAATGCTTCGATTTTGATACGTCTTTTGATCATGGCATAGGCTCGTTCTGATGGTTATCCAAGAAGAACTAAAGCATCAATAAAAAATGAAAATGAAAAAAAATTAAAAATGACAATTTGTGGAAAATCCCTTATCATTCAGCTGCTTTTAGAGAACAACTAAAAATTTGCTCACTTGCCTTTCTGAATTTTTACGATATTTGACAAGATTTTTTTAATAAGTTGCTCCATAGCGTTGACTATTAAATTATGTAAAATGATCTTTGTTATCGTTCGCGCATGCGCAGATAAAAATATTTCATACAACTGCTCATATTTCTTAAAATATTTAATATATTTATATTCCAATTACACTATATTATTTCTACTATATTTTGTCAATTTTTCTGAAACCGGCGTTAAATTTGGTTGAAAACCTTGCATGTTATAAACAAAAAACATGCAAGAATTTTTTTTTTAAAATAAATCGCTCTATCTCTATTAATATACGTGCTATTCTTACACAAAAGAATGCACATATTGCACAATGTCTGTTTATTTATATTCGGTAGCGGTAGATCATTTCGTGACTTTTATTTTACAGGGTGATCCCAAGTATTATTTTCTTTCTTTGATTTTTTGTTGGTCCCCTAATTGCCCCCCTTATCAAATCGACATTGCTGAATATGAGGCCATACCCGTTCTTTTCAATCCTGAAATTCCAGAAGAATCTGTCAAGTATATTTCTAAATATTCGACAAAATGTCTAAAATTGAAAGTTGCCGGTCATTAATGGCCATATAGTGTATGTGTGTGTGTCAGTATGTATACATACACAGAGAGAGAGAGCGAGAATTTTTTTTTGCTAAAACCTTTTTATATGCGACTACTAATAATTATATTACTTTATAAATTATATTAAAATGTTAATAATTATACTAATAAGACACAAAATAGGAACCAGAACGATAAAAAAACGTGGGCACAAAAACCACGACAATGTATTTAAAAGTAAAAAGATGTGGTCTCCAGACGACACCGTTCGGTGGAAATTTTGATTTCCCCCCTTAGTACTCCATAAATGAGGCGTTCAAAAGATAATCCGACTAACTCCATTTTAAGTGGCGTTTTTTTAAACAAAGGAACATTGAAACTTTTCTATATATTCATACACTGATAAAAAGTTACCCTTGATTAAAAGAAAAAAAATGTTGAGTTCAATCAAAATATCCCGAGAAAAAATATTACATAGATACAATATTTTTATAGATTAAGCTAAATAATGCTATAAAAAGTGATAAAATATCTTTACTTAGATTGACGAACGTTTCATCGAACAAACGGCGACATTTTCAAAATCATTCATGATAGAAATATTTTCACAAAATTTAAAAACAATAACTTGGTAAACAATGTCACGAGACATCATGCATAATGATAATCAGTGCAGATATAAAATTAACTTAAATTGGATATTTGTGATGCTGTACAAAGTGATATGTGATACAAAGAAGATGGAACAATACAGTTTTATATAGGTATGGCAAGCAGAAAACTTAAAACTAGAACCAAAGAACATATAGCAGACATCAAATACAACAGGAAAACCACAGCTTTGACCAGATTATGCAGCAAAGAACCTTTACAGATCAATTTTAAAAATAGCAAATTAATTTATACATCAAGATTTTACTTGCCATCCATTATCCGGGAATCAATAGAGATATTTTTACGCAACGATAATACTTGCAATGATTCAGTGACTTTTGATTTATTTAAAATTTGGAAAGAGATGCTATGCAATTTTAGTTACAATAGTAAAAATTAATCCACTCTCACAAATATCCAATTTCATTTTATTTTAAGTTTGCACTGATTTTCATTATGAATGATGTCTCGTGACATTGATTACCAACTTATTGTTTTTAAATTTTGTAAAAATATTTCTATGATGAATGATTTTGAAAATATCGCTATTTGTGCGATGAAACGTTCGTGAATCTAAATAAAGATATTTTATCACTTTTTATAGCATTATTTATCTTAATCTGTTTATAAGTGATTATTATACGTGTTGTTATAATATTTTTATAGTCACAATAACTTTAACTGTTTATACTGAACATTTTCATTTGAAGGAGTTAATCGATTTATGCACTAAACGGCTCAATCATACTTTTACCGGAGTATTTTATGATAGTATTCTTTGTCTATTTGGCTATGTCTACACTGTTAAAACACTATTCTTAAAACTAAGTAAATTGTACTAATTATTGAGCACTTCCCGATCTTAAAATAGCTCCGAGTACTTAACTCTTTAATTTGAAAAACGCATGTGCTCATTTTTTTGAGTACATACAGGGACTCGAAAATAAGTATGTATAGAAACACACATACACTATAAGAAAAAAAAAAAGCGAAATTACCGAGAACCGACAAATCACAATTTTTAATTCGAAGAACTACAATTTCTGGAGTAAAGAACAACGAATTTACTATTTTAGTTATTGAAATTTTGTGTATGAGCCACCCCGTGATTTAAACCCGAATCCTCCAGGTGGGAGATCAGTATTGTACTGACTGTTCTATAAGAGCTGTTACCAACTGCTTCCAAATGACACCTTTTATGAATCAGCGACGGAAGATCGCTAACAGCAGAGATGAATTTTCCCTTTCTTAAAAATTCTAATTTCTAATAAAACAATTTTTAAACTAAATTTTCTTCTTTAACATTTCTAATGAAATTGTAAATAAATTTGAAAAGTGTGTATTATAAATTAAAAATTATAACAAAGATAGACATGTCTCTAAATAAAAGCTTGGAAATCCCTACTGTCAATTCGGTATAAGAAAAGGGTTTATCAGAAAACTCATATTTTTGAGCACATAAGATTTAAACATGAATATTAAGACTTTAAAATACAAAATATATGTATTCATTTCTGCATATATTTATAAATCAAGTATAAGTATACACAACTTCAAAATATCATGTACTCGTTTCTGAATTAATTGTGCTTAAAAAAATCGAGTACAAAGAAATTTTCATTTTTAAGTAGATTAATGCTCCTTTTTGAAGCAATTGTACTTAAAAAATATGAGTACATAGAAATGCTTATTTTTAAGTAGATTATTTTTAACAATGTACTTATTTTCGAAACAATTGTACTTAAAAAAATATGAGTACATGGAAGTTCTCATTTTTAAGTAAATTATTTTTGACAGTGTATTATTAAAAATATATATATCGCTCATATTTCTCATAAAGTTGGGGGAAAAAAAGGTGTTATATCTTTTGCTAGTTTTGGTATGCTTATATTCGAAAAATTCGTTTTTATTTCTACTTTCACTTAAATTATTGCTTTTTAATTATTACAGAATTTATAAAATGATAAAAATGGTATGTATTTAAAAGAATAAAAATTGAATATAATCGGAAAAAGTTTCTTATTTAACCCTTTATTATGCATATTTTAAGCCGCGATATTTCGCAGTCGTTTATCCAACAATTAAGTAATTAGATGGGTTTTTTAAGCCTCTTTACTCAACCAAATAGCTTGGAAAATCCTAATTCCAAATTATAATTATATGGTTACAGAACAGAAATGTTTTGCTTGCTTTTTATAATATATAAATCTTAACTAGAACTAAACTTGTGACATTAGGTATAATTAAAGTTCTCAGAAAAAAACGAAATCTTGTTTTATATCTTATTTCAGAGATTTAATTACACGTGTGTCTGTGGTAAACTTCTATATTTAGAGCCATTACAGTATGATGCAAAAGAAGAGACAATAGAAATTTCAAATTTTGTTCCGGATTAATTTAACTTTATATTATGAAAATTAAGAATTGAATAAGGTAAGAGAGAACCGAATAATTATACATTTATAACAGAACAATGTCTTTGCTCTCTTTTTGAGATATTTTTAAATTTACAGAAGAGTCAAGAAAAAAAAAAAAAAAAAAAAAAAACCAAGCAATTACTTTTAAGGTATTCGTAAAATATATTTAACTATATTAATTGCTTTTGAGACGTGTTATATGGTTATTTTAAGCAAAATAGTGTGAGAGTTTATTATTAAACTAGCTGAAATACCTGGCGTTGCCCGGGGTTTTAAACATGTTTGATTAGAAAAATCAATTTTAAAATTAAACACCGTACGGATTATGAATCTCGCACAAATATGCTCTCTTTTTAACACTTTCTAACAAAGTTGAAAAGTGTTTATGACTTCGGTTTGTTTGTCCGTCTGTCCTTATGGCCGTCTGTCCTCAAGAGAACAATAACCATTTTTCCAAATGGTTAAAAACCTTTAAAGAAACTTATAAAGAAAAGCAAAAGTAATTTCAATAAATAGAAAGCCGTGATAAAATCAAGTTAAGAATTTTTTTTTTTTTTTTTTTTTTTAAATAAAGCAAAATAATTTTATTTAATCTATAAATCGTACTGCATTGTGAAGTATATGAGGACTCGCCTTATCTAAAATTTTAAAAAATGGTATTTTCTCTATCAATTTATTCTCTTGGTAAACCTGCATAGAAAAAACACAACTATTTTCAAACAAACTAGTTTTATCTCTTATTTCTCCCATTGTAAGATCTTGCTTTGTAATGAAAACCAATGGAAGCAGTCAGAGTTTTTTCGCGATTTTCCAAAATTTGGTTTTCTGGATAAGGCGAGTTTGGAAACTGACGTTCTCAATATGGATAGGAATCAGAAAGACCCAACGACGTGATTATGGGTTTACAATAGTGAAATGCATTTCTGTTTAAAATACAACAAGTAAGAAAAATCATGCGTTAAGCATAGATTATAAAACACTTTCCAACACTTCCTGATTGCTTTAACAAAACTTCTTTATTTAGGGAAATAAGGCAAATAAGATAACTAAGTAAACATTTTATAAAACGCATAAAACATTTGAAAAACTGATTTCAGTAGTTACCGTCCATAGCCAAATATGTATTCCAATTCTTTTGAACAGCCCTGTATTTGATCTGCAGGTTGCAGGTTGCAATATATACTATATAATGGGAAAATTTAGTTTAGCAAGAAAATGCATAACAGGTTGAAATTCATCTTTCAGCAATTTATACTAATAGGTGGAAACATACTTGAATACTTTTGTACAGCCCTGTAGTTTACCTAGTACCTTTATTACATGCCACTATTTAGCTAAAATTTAATTTAAACTAAAACACTCTTAAAACTACTGAAATTGCATTTTCAGAAATTATCATTCATAGACGGCCATGTATCTCTTTGTGTGGCCCTGTATATCATTTTATCTATATTCTACAAATATTTCTTAGTAAACTAAATAGTAAACTCAGTTCAGCGTAAAAATGCATAACTCCTTTAAAACCCACCTTTAAGCAATTTATGCTCATACTCAGTAACCTTTACGAATTCATTTCTGTAGCCCCGTATATGAGCTATAGCATTTATACACACTTTTATAGTATGCATAAATATAGTGAAAAAAAGCACATATTATAATTAAAAATGCATTTTGAGCAATCATTACTAATATACAGTAATTCAGATACAATATAGTATCTGAAATCTTTTCAAATACACCGCAAACAATCCTCCCTATACCATTATGAACGGAGTTCCTTTGTGTGGCCCTGTAAATGAACAATAACTATTCTTTGCACCGCATATTCAACAGAATGCATATTTTAGAGGACTTCATAAATGAATATCAATTTTACTATGCTTGAAAGAGTGTAACACCATTAAAAAAATCATTTTAAACGGATTTTTTCCCATTGGCCGTAATGTAACGGAAAACTTTTGACTGTCCCTGTAATTGAAATAAACATGCTACAAACTTCATTTGAAATAGGGAACGTGCTATGGTAGAGGTCACTAACATCCAAAAATTTCAGAACATATTTACGGGAAGATATTTACGGGAAGATATTTACGGGACATATTTAAGGGAGTTAGAGCGTGGGCAGACGGACAGACAAACCGAAGTCATAAACACTTTTCAACTTTATTGGAAAGTATTAAAAAACGTAAATATTAATATTTGCGTCAGTTGAAAAAGAAAAAAGACAAAAACATACAAGTTAAATCATGGAAATTATTATTATGCTGTTGTTGTCGTCGTTTAAGTAAATAGGTAATATTTTAAAATTACTATAAAATATGGTGATATCAAATACGATAATTTTATTCAAATTATTGAAGGAGTTATGTCAACAGTGATTCGTTATGATTTATTTATCCGTAAATAGATATTTCTAAATAATTAATTGAAAAATCTTTAAGTTAATTAAGAAACACTTAAAGGATTTAATACTTTATTTGAAATAGAAGAAAAGCGCGGGGAGAATTTTAGTTATTCTCTGAAACATCGTATAAAATTTCCGTCGAACGTATACTGAGAAGTAAAATTAATTAGGGAGCAGAAAAGTAGGGGAGACCGGGGTTAGTAGGCGCAGTTTTTAGCTATTGATTATTATTATTTTTTTGTTTAAGTTTTTTATGAAACTTTAACTGTACTTTTAAAGAACAGGTATTGGGCTATAAATACCCGGAGTTTTGAGTTTGTAGCTTTTGTAATTTATGTTTAGTGGAAGCCTAAAGTAAAAGGAAAGTTGTGCGCCAAGTTGCCTATACCTATGGGGTAAGTTGGCACACGCCTTATAAAAATTTAAATGAAACTCAAATAAGACACGCAGTTAAGAGAAATCAATTTCATTATTATCAATAAGTTTAAACAAAGGCGTTTATCGCCGTACAATGTAAATTCTAACTTATACAGACATAAAAATAATGAATAAAGCATTAAGTAACTTCTATCCTACTCGCTATCATCATCAGAGTTACAGTTGTCACAAATAAAAAATCGACTGTCTCCGTTTGGCCAAGCCTGGTGTGCCCAAAATTTTGCATTGCAACCACTTTTCTCGGTGTTTGCTGTTTTTCAAGCTACCAGCACACACCAGACACCGAGCCAACTTGCCCCGTGTTCAATGCGCCAACTAGCCCCATAATAAATTTCTTCACAAAAGGGATACGTAACCATCTAAGCATAAATAATCCAAGTAAATCACATATGGGGTAGGTACAGTTAATCATACACTAAGAAAAACTGCACAAATTAAATCGCAATTATTAAGATAAGTATTAGAAATTAGAAAGAGAATGAAGCAACAACAAATTACTTATGAGTGCAAAAAACAGAAAAATCGTAATAAATGTCCACTGCACGAAGGTAAGGCTGCAAAACTACAATGAGGATTGTAAAAAGCAAGAAGAAAGGTACTCTGTGACTGGTTGCGCAATCTATCCACAAACAGGCGATTTATGTGGACTGCGCCTACTTACCCCTGTAGCCAACTAGCCCCGGTCTCCCCTAAACATAAAAATTTTACTCATAATGGAACTAATGTGAGCTAAGAAAATTCTTCATATAGTAAAAAAAGAAAAATTAAATTCCTGAAAAACCAGGGAAGAAGCTTATGTTTACATTTTGATAGAAATCAAGGTGCAGTTTTTTGGTCAGGTGAGAACGTGCATACATTTCTGCCTTCTTCTAAGATAAATGTAAACTGATTGCTTTCGAAGCCAAAGTCATGTTTCCTTTGTTTTCTGAAGTTCGAAGAGATTTTAGAATTACGGAATTATTATTTAAGTAAATAAATTTAAAAGTTTCCTTCTTGATATATTTCTAAATAGATGAAGCTTTAATATTATATTAAAATATTGGACAGGTTGATGTGATACAATAAGGTCAAAATAATTTCTTAAAACTTTAATGGTTATAATAGTTAAATAGTTAAAACTTTAATAGCTATTTTTTTTTAAATCGAATTCTTTTGTGCTTGAATTATTATTATTCATTGTTATTATATTATTATTTAAATAACTAAATCAAAAAAGTTTGGTGCTTGAAATATTTCTAAATGGAATGCAGAACACTTTAGAAGTTATTATTATTTTTTAAATCCCTTTTTACTTGATTAAACGTTTCTTAATGAACGACTGTCTCTCAAAAATCAATCTGAAGAGTTTCAAAATCGCTTTTTTCACGTGATCATCATCATTCGATCTCTTTTCACGCTGTTCAGATTTCCGTTTAGAGAAAAAATGATCAAATGGAGCTAAATCTGGTTTGTAGGGAGGATATTTTTTCCTTTAATACACATTTCTTTACTGTTTATTTAGCAATAATTTCACAAGAGCAATATCATGAAGATAAACTCCTTAGCTTATCATTCAAGTCTTTATTGCGAAATTTGATAAAAAAGCTTGCATCATATTCTCCATTAATCGTTCTGTTCCTTTCTTTACATCCTCTCAGAAGCATTCCTTGATAAAAGTGGTAGCCATTGTCTTTTTCATTGTTTCAGTAGCTTTAATTTCTTGTTAGTGTTTTGAGAGGACTGGCAAAGTCAGAAGGGGCTTAGAAATTTTTTGGAGGGGCAAATTTACAATTAATTTTTTTCTCCTCTACTTTAAAGTTAAATAAATATAGACAGAAATAGAAGGCAAGTCCCCATTCTCATAAAATTTCTGATTATAACGTTATTTTTTAATGCAATTATTGTTAAAAGATTGTAAAATCTAGAGGGGATTCAAGAAGTTTATAGTTGCCCTCTCCCTTCCCCCATCTGCTTACGGCCCTGCACTACATTTAAACAAATCCGTTGATTGTCAGTACAATTTACGCTTTTTACGGGGGTGAAAGAAATTTTGGAAATATGTTTTTAGTACGGATTTGAGAATATCTTTGGCAGATATGCTAAATTTTAATTTTCTCTACAGCTGTGAAATTTATTTTTATTATTACACTGCAAAGGTTTAAAAAAAAAAAAACCCATTAAAATATGGGTTTTTTTTACAGCAAAAATAAGAAAATTCTTTTTAGAGTGAAAAATTATAAAAAAAAATCAAAAGATTTATCAAAAACGATAAATTAACTATGTTATGTCGAGAATATTTTTAAATCTGTATTCGCTAATTTTTTATATTCACAAAATCATTTCATCGGGAAAAAAATGCTTTAAAAATACGTAAATTGTACTGTCAATCAACTCCTTTTTTTTCTTTAACAGTGTATTCTTTACATCGCTTTTCTCCACAACACCGATTATCTGTGTGATCGAAGATCATAATATAGAACCATAAATATTCAGTTACAATTAATTCCCTTTTAAAAATATATCTGATTGGCGCTGTAAAGCTGCAATACTTGCTCACAGCAAGGGACTCGTTGTTATTTTTGAATCGCATGGAAAGGTTGAGATTATTATCATCTTGAGATCATTGCCATCTTACAGAGACTTTGTTTAAGGGGATTCTTCGCGCACTTAAATCACTCGCTCCGTAATGTTAATCCTATGGGCAGGTTATTTTCGAATTTCTCGTTTCAATTTGAATATTTTTAAACGATTTTTTTTTTATGCATAGGTTAGATGAGGTCGATCTTTAATACGACTCTTTTTTACTTCTTCGATTTTGGTTGCAGATTTTTTTTTTAAAAAGGTACTTTCAGTTTCCAAAACTGAATTCGAATAATAATAAATAAATTCGAAAATAAATTCGAAAATAACCTGCCCATAGGATTAACATCATTACGGAGCGGGTGTTTTCAAGTGCGCGAAGAATCCCCTTAACCCGTGATTGGGGAGGCGTGGTCTCTAAGACCAAACGGAGAAGTCTTTTTGTTGAAGAAAACGCCATTTTCTAGAAATATTTTCTCTGAGTAAATTTATTTCGTTGAAAACTGAAAATTATTTTCTGTCGTAAGCTGAATGTTCAAAGTATAAATTTGTAAAATTTAATACTAATATTTAAATAAGGAAGCTTTAATACGGCAGATTTAAATGCGGTCTCTGAGATCACATGTCGTCTGCTACGTCTTCATTTTTTTAACCATTTGGAAAATGGTTATTGTTCTCTGTCAGGGTAGGAAATCAAAAACATATCTGAGGTGTTTTATTGGTTGAATCCGCATTTTATTCGTTTTCTGATTGGTCTATACAGTAAACTGTATTTCCCTTTACTTTCAACAGAGATGGATACTTCTGTTGCCCCTATGACAAAAATGTAATTAAAACTACAAAAAAAAAAATAATAATAACTCAGAAACAAATTGAGATACAGCTTTCAAACAAATTGCATTTAAAAGTACATTTTTTTCTCTATACGACGTAATATTGTGGGATGTTTAGAAGTTTAAGAATGAAATTTCATTTAAAATTGGTCGATGGAAAGGCCTTTTCCCGAACAGCCAATGAAATGCTTGCATAATACGTAAGTTTCAGGTGGATAATACGTAAGTTTTAGGAAATCTGACGGGTCGCAAGCGATTTTTGTCGCTTGCAATTTTTACGTGTAATAACACTATTAATGTTTAATTCATGGCGTACGTAATGTATGAGCAACTCCGTGCGATTTTTTATCCTTCTATATATAAAAAAAAGTTTTGATTTGGAAATGGACCAATGAACATCTGCGTAGATATTCCGGGTAGATCCACATCCAATTTGAATGCTTAAGCATGGCCTTTCATCGTTAATATTAAAAAAACTGTTGCATACAAAAATATGAAAATCTGTGGTATTATAGAGAAATGTTTGATAAACACGCTGATGCAGACAGTTTTCGAAGAATTATTTTAAGAGATATTTAATGCTAAAGTTGGACAAAATCGTTCTCTTAAAAAAGTTTTATTGGAGCAAAAACTATACATGAGAATTTAATCATTTTTAGATCATTTTATACGTTATAAGTTCCCGGTGTGCAGATTGTACGAGTATTTATTTTTCTTATTTGACTCATTTTTTGAGGTTTTATTTCAATTTTAAATTCAAATTTTCAGCATTTCGAGAGATATTTTTTACAAATTTTAGAAAATGTTATTAATTTAAACTGTTGCCAGTTGTATAAACAGCGCAAACAATAATGTTTACTTCAAATTAAAAATTTATTTACACGTGACTATTACAAACAGAAAAAAAACAACTTTAAAATTAGAATTAAATGATTACATGTTAAAAGCAGGAAAATTACGTCATAAGAACCATACGCACAGGTGTCATATACCAATTTGACGCAATTTTTTTCCAACGCCAATTTGGCGAAAACATCAATAGCATAAACAACAACATCCGGGTTACCATATCAAGCAAAATAACGACACTTTAGCACCAGTTAAGTAACCGTTGCGTATATAAAATTGGCGTCAGAAAAAAATTGCGCCAATGACATCTGTGCCGAACCATATTTACACTTGAATTTAAAAAGAGAAACGAAATCTTAAAATTAAAAAAAAAATCATTATTATGCGTTAAAACTTGTAATTTGAGGAAATTACGTCATATTTAAGATGGCAAAAAAAAAAAAAAAAAAAAAAAAAAAAGCAAAACAATTTAAATTGAAAAATATATTTTCGCGAGATATTTTGAGATTTTGAGATAATCTTTTCAACTATAATCGTGAATTCGAAGACAGCGCAAATAATATTTCCTTCTAACAACAAAAGTATTTTCACGTAAATATTAATAAGAGAAATAAAACTTTTGTGTAAATTACGTCAGATTTGAAACGATACATTTAAAATGAATTATTTAAAAGAACTATCTTATAGCGCTGTTAAAAAATACCGGGAGACAATGACACTGTTTACTTAATTCATTTTACATTAGCTTATTTCAAATGTTTAACGGTACTTCTTAGTTATCTCGTCGACCAAATTACTGTCGTCAAATTGTAAGATTAAATGCCAATAATGGTTGCCATTAATTAATTAATTGCAAGATTAAATGCCAATAATGGTCAATAAAACCATTAATTCGACGTTTTATTTGTATTTTTATTAATGTTTTACTAATTTATTTGTTCTTTCGTTATTTAAAATAAAGATTATGTCAATGTGTATAATTTGGCGAGTGGTTTGGCGATTTATATAAATTGGCGAAATTGGTCGACGGGATAACTAAGAACTACCAGTTTAACTAATTTTTTTAATTAAATACGAAAAAAGCCATTGTATCTCTTAACAGCAGCAGATTTGGCCTTAAAAATCCCCAATCCAAGGAAAACAAATGGAAACCCGTTTACAGAGAGATCGCTACTGTTTTTTTTTTTTTTTTTTAAACTATAATTCAATATTTTTAAAGCCGATCAAATTAGCGTGCTTTTTGGATTTGGGTTTGCCTGAACGGGGGTTGGCGAGTGTAGCTCGTAGGGGCAGAGCCCCATAGTGTCTTAAATTTTAGTCTTTGAAAAAAATCATTTTCCAAATAATCGTTGTAATTTGTTAAATTGCTTTTTTTTTTTTTTTTTTTTTTTTTTTTTTTTTTTTTTTTTTTTTATGCTGTTTTAGTTAAGAGTTAAGTGAAAGTGTTCATACATTGTAAAATAATCTGTAATTTTTACAAAAAAATTGTGTTTTTTACCGAAAAAAAAATCTTTTTTAAAGGGAAACAGTTTTTTCTGTTTAAAAAAAAATAGTCAAAGAGAAATGTGGAATTACTAAGAAAATTATTATTTTTTTTAATTTTATGCACTATATGTTTGCAACAGAAATTTATAATATATGTATATCTTTTTTTAAGATGACTAACATTTCCCTCCGATTTTCATGGTCATCTTCTGCCATTATATTCTATTGGTGCTTCCTCCTTATTCCCATATTCTTAATACAATTATGTTCCCATACACTTAATTATAATTCCATATTATTTCAATGTTTTGTTTATACCTTTACTCCATGTCTTTCTCAATCTTTATCGGGTGTTTTTTTTCGTCTTGGAGTAAAATTCGTAGCAAATCTTGAAAATTTCCATTTTCTTTTCTTTCATTCATATACCGGGTGTCCCAAAAAGGACTGACTGATTTTAAAATTCAATAACTTCCAAACGGTGACAGATATTAAAAAAATTCTTGGAGGAGGGTTATGCATAAAGTCAAAAGTTTTTTTTACAGTGATTTTCGATTTTAGTTCAAATTACAAACAATAGATGGCGCTGCGATCAATAGAGGCTAAATTCAGGCTCGATTTTTGGTACTTCGTGGCCCGGATAATACATTTCCATCTCCTTTTCTGCATGGAACAACAGAAAGAACCAAAAATTGAGCCTGTATTTAGCGACTATTGCTTACAGCGCCATTTACTGTTTGTAATTCGAACTAAAATCGAAAATCACTGTAATAAAACTTTTGACTTTATGCATAACCCTCCTGCAAGAATTTTTTTAATATCTGTCACCGTTTGGAAGTTATTGAATTTTAAAATCAGTCAGTCCTTTTTGGGACACCCGGTATATAAACCATATTAATTGCTTGTTTGAGTATATTGAATATTATGTACACTGTAAAAAAAACGACATTTTTACAGTACAAAGTACTGTTCATCTCGCGCACAAACTCGATCACAGTTGAATGTACTGTATCTTTCTTTGGTTTCCTGACTATTTAAACGTGGAAAATACAGTAGTTGCGTAAAATTAACTACACAATGTACTGGCAATTTGGACGCCAGTAGTTTGTGCTGTGGTCCAAATGCGTCCAAAATTGCCAGTACATTGTACTGTTAATTTTACGCAACTACTGTATTTTTCATGTTTAAATAGTCAGAAAACCAAAGAAAGATAGAGTACAGTCAACTGTGATCGAGTTGTGCTGGCAAATTTACAGTGGTTTTTTTTACAGTGTATATTATTTCTTAAATCAACATCCCTTTTTCTATTCACATACAATACGCATAACGGTGAATGAAGTATCCTGTGAAATGTTTTTGATTATGCTCTTGATATAGTACACACACATTTTGATTAAAATTGCTGTTAATTAAAACTTAATGGAATACTTATTGGAAAATAATTCAAAGATTGCACTGCAAAATAATTGGGTGGATCTACTGATTGTTTGTTTTAATTTTCATCTTTAAAGTGTCTCTGACTTATTAATCTCAAAACTGAGATACAGTAAACTATGTCCAAGGCAGAATTGATCGGGACCAAGAAAATTTTTCGCAGTAGACAGTATTCCGCCTTACACAAATTTTACTCTATGTCTATCGATTTACAGGGACTTGAAAATCTTTCCGAGTTAGACAGATTTCCGTCTTACATAGAGTCCGCCTTACACAAAGTTTGTTGTATTTATATATGTATCATAACTACAGATTTTTTTTCGATCTTCTAGCAGTAGATCTACCTCCTTTTTTTTAACACTTAAATATTTAGTTTTAATTAAATTCATAGTCTACATTTCTCATAGTCTTTTTAGCACTTTCCAACAAAGTTGAAAATTGTTCATGATTTCGGGTTGTCTGTCCTTCTGTCCGCGCTCTAACTCTCATAAATATACTCGGATTGCCCTGGAATTTTTGGATGTTATTAAGGTTCACCATAGCACGATCCCTATTTCAAATGAAGTTTGTTGCATGTTTAGTTCATTTACAGGGGCAGTCAAAAGTATTCCGTTACATTACGGCCAATGTGAAAAAATCGTTTCAAATGATTTTTAATGATGTTACAAGCTTTCAAGCATAAAATAATTGATATTCATTTATGAAGTGCACTAAAATAAGCATTCTTACGAATATACGGTGCAAAGAATACTTTCATTTACAGGGCCGTACGAAATAATTCCGTTACATAATGATATAGGGGTGGAGATAATTGTTTGCGGTGTATTTTAATTATGTTAAACTATTTCATATATAATGAAACTGATATACGTCGCTGAGGTTTTTTATAGCTCATTTTATGCATAATAAGAAGTGCATAGCATTTACAAGGACACAAAATATTTCAGATATTATATTGTGTCCTAAGTACTGTACATAAGCGATGATTGCTGGAAATGCATTTTTAATTGTGATATGCGCTTTTATGTTTCACTATATTTATGCATACTATACGGTGTGTATAAATGCTATAATTCATAGGGCTACACAAAAGAATTCGTAAGGGTTACTGAGTATGAGCGAAAATTGCTTAAAGGTGACTTTTAAAGGAATTTTGCATTTTTACGTTGAACCTCATTTAGTTTACTAAGAAATGTTTGTAGAATATGGATAAGATGATATACAGAGTCACGCAAAGAATTGGATACATAACCGTCTATGGATGATAATATCTGGAATGTGATTTCAGTAGTTTTAAGAGTGTTTTAGTTTAAATTAAATTTTAGCTAAATAGTGACGTGTAATAAAGGTACTATTGGCTATGGACGGTAACTGCTGAAATTAATTTTTTAAATGTTTTATGCGTTTTCTAAAATGTTTACTTAGTTATCTTATTTACCTTATTTCCCTAAATAACGAAGTTTTGTTAAAGCATTCAGGAAGTGTTGGAAATTGTTTCATAATCTATGCTTAACGCATGATTTTTCTTTCTTGTTTAAAATTAAAATGTGCCCCCTTTTTTAATTTCAGGGTAGAAACTTTTGGATCTTATAACATATCTTACTTTGTGCGTATTTTAATGGTTTTAATTGTTTCTTTAAAATTCTATCTGTGTAAAACAGACGTGAGAGCATGTTATAAAAGTCGTACAGTTTTTAAAAAAATGATATTAACTCATGCTGATAAAAATAATTGCAGAAAAATGAAACTGACATCAATTGAGTGGAAATATTATCCACTGCCAAGCGATATTTAATAAAATTTTATATAGATTTATTGTATATAATTAAAAAAATTTAACTTTTTTCTCGGATTATTCTTTTAGCTATCTTTAAAATTCCATTATAGTACGGGTAAAGGGCATGATGTAGAAGTTGAAAAAGTGATTAATTACATTGATATATAATTTAGTGTATTTTTTAAATTATAGCAAAAATTTTACTTTTGTTTTGTGTACATAAAACTTTACGTAAGATATCTGTTGCCCTTCTAATGAACACAATTTGCCACAATTTTATTCATTTGAAAAATCAATATAAGTACCAAATTTCAATTTGGATAGAATTTACGAAATCAGGACGTTAAAAATATTTTATAAACCTATGGTTAATCGTAGAAACTTTGCAAAAATTTAGAATTAGGTTATTTGTAGTGTGCAGAATTTTTATTATATTGTGTAACTTTTGAAAAGTGTAAAGTTTGTGTTCATTTTAACTTCGAAATATTACGTTAAAATGTGCTAAATTAAAACAATCATCAATATCAATTCAAATTAGATACTATTTTCTATTGACTTGCACGTGTACGAGGTAGGATTCAAAAGTTCCCAAACTGACTCTATAATTGTAAAAATATTACCAGCAGAAACACATCCGCCTTCGAAATAAGATCCTTGCGCAACAACACACTTTTGTCATTGGCTGTAAAGGTCATCGAAGCACTTCTGGAATCCATTTTTATTCATGTTATTTAATTCAGCCAGCGATGCACTTTTAACTTCATCTGAAGCTTGAAATCGACGACCCTGCAAGCTACGGGCCAGTTCAAGAAACAGGCTGAAGTCGCAGGGTGAGAGATCAGGATAGTAAGGAGCATGTGGAAATACAGTTGTTTTCGTTTTCGCAAGAAAGTCAGGGACAACTAGGGGCCGGCGTGCAGGAGCATTGTCATGCGAAAGCACCCATGACAGCTCAGCCCACAATTTTGGCCTCTCCTTCCGGACCGACTCACGCAAACGACGCAGGATGTCTACATAGACTTCTTTCTTAACAGTGCGTCCTTCGGGGATATGTTCCAGATGCACAGTGCCCTGGATATCGAAGAATACCTTTAGCATGACCTTCCCTTTAGAGCAATCTTGGCAGAATGTCTTCTTCTGTGGTGATTTACACGTTGCCGATGCTCTCTTGGATTGCGGGTCGTATAAAAAATACCATTTCTCGTCTCCAGTAACAATTCTGCCAAGTAGGGAAGGATCTTTGTCGACAGCTCCCCTGATCTCTCACCCTACGACTTCAGCCTAACCCCGGTAGGTAGGGGCCTGGTCAGTAGTCTCCGAACTGGCACGGCACTTGTAGGGTCATCGATTTCAAACTTCAAATGAAGTTAAAAGTGCATTGCAGGCTGAATTAAAGGACATGGCTATAAATGGATTCCAGAAGTGCTTCGATGACCTCCACAGCCGATGGCAAAAGTGTGTTGTTGGGCAAGGATCTTATTTTGAAGGCGGATGTGTTTTAGCAATATTTTTGCAGTTATAGAGTCAGTCCGGGAACTTTTGAATCCTACCTCGTATTATTTTCTATTGGCATTATTATTTTTTTTGTCTGTAACACAATCTTTATCGATATTATTTGCTTTTTCCAAGAATGAATTTGGCCTTCATTTGCTGTTCATTCTATTCATTACTAAATATTTAAAATATTCTTGAAACCTACATCACTTTTACCGACGACCTTACCGACGATCACTTTTGACGACCGAAATAGCTTTTAGTTTTCCCATGTTCGAAAAGAATGTATAATACTAATCTGAATTGCACATGGAATCTACATATTTACCGTTTACTAGATTTTATTTCATTATAAATTGTATGTTTAATAACAAAGTATATTTTTCCCGACTGCTGTAGCATACATAATCTAATACTGTTAAATTTCCTGTTTTATATTCGATACTGGACATCCAAAATATTCTTGAAAGCATAAATATATGATTTTTTAACAATCAAAGTAGGTTTTAATTTTCTTTTGTTCAAAAATAATATTCCTTAAATACTGAACTGAAGGTCATGGAATCGGCTTTTTTCAACTCTCTGTTAGATTTGAATTCATTATAAATTATATGTTTTAGTAACAAAATTAATTAATCTGAGTAAATAGAAGATATTTTCTTCTTTATTGCAAAATCTTGCAGCTAAGAAAGGAGGCGGTACCCGGAGGCCAAGGACAACAAGAACTCGTGGTTTTCTGGGTTTGTTTTACGGTTAAAAATGTTTTGGAAATATTGTTAGAAAAACAATTTCCTGGATCACTTTTTTCTGGCAAATATGTTTTTGTAACATGTTACCTCAAAAATTTATTATTATCAAGTATTTATTTGAAACTACGCCCCTAGTTCTTTTTTTTTCTTTCGCTGTTTGAATCATTTCGGGGTTCCTTTTTTTTTTTTTTTTTTGTTTAGGTGCGTTCGTAATTATATAAATACGTAGCACCTATTGTCGGGGTCTAATCCGTCCGTCTGCCTATACGCCTGTTCGCATATAACAGTGCAAAAACTACCCAACTGAATGGTTTGAAATTTAATGTATATAAACGTTTCAAAATTTTGTCGAGTCATTTCAAATTGTATGAAAATCGAATCAAAACTTAAAAAGATATTAATAAAAGTTTTCTTCATTGTATTACTTCTTATCATAGGTAATTAATTCAATGATATCCCATGATAGGTAATGATTCTAGGTTGCGTTGGGAATTATTATATTAAACCCTATTATATTTAATTAATTCCAGGATATCCCATGACAGGTAATGATTGTATGTTGCCAGGGTATGATTACGTCCTATTTAAGATGGAGTCGTATTATTTTCGTATTTCTGAATTTAATATATATAATCGCAATAAATTTTGTATTCGTGCATTTTCGCATGAGTGCAACTGCTATTGCACCAAGATCTGAATATTTATAAAACTAGTTATAGTATAAACGCACCTCATTTGCCACGTTTGACGTACAATTTCCGATTTATTTTTTTTTCTTTACTTTGCAGTTAAGACTACATCACACTAATTTACACCTTATATCGCAAAAAGTCCAATTATTGAAATAAATGAGCTTTTGATGGCGTTATGTATGACGGCCGATTATCTATTCGAGGGATATAGGCCCGAGGTGGAGTGCCCTCCGTCAGGGGTCTTTCTAAGGGAACCTAACCCGTATTTACATAAGGATATCCAAGGTTGGAAGAAAACCACGGGAAACTTCGAACGATTAGGACGGGCGCGATTGGTTTCGAACCCAGCACCCCCCGTCTACCAGTTTTGAGAGCAGAACCTCTCGGCCGTTATGAACTTTTAATACCATGTTATTGCTCATGAGATGGAACTTTGATGACATACTACCATTTTTTGTACAAAGAAACTCCAGTTCACATAAATTAGCCAAAAGTAAATCATTACCATTGAAGAACCATGTGAGCCACAACTTTGATTTGCGTTTTTTCCTAAATTAATCTCCATGAACAGAAGTAGTTTTTTCTACGGGCTCCTTGTATTTGTTAGATTTAAAATTGACCCTGTAAACATTCAATTATTTTTTCTTTTGATGGGGAATATGGATAAATGGCTGAATTAAAGGATTATAAGTTTATAAAATTGAGTGATATGTGATACCTGTGTGCATCAAACTTTCATATCACATGTAATTGTAAATTACTTTTAAATGCCTAAATGGCTGTTAAAGATCCGCTAAAATTCTTGTTTATCTACACGTAGATATACTTTCTGGTATAATGAATTCAACACTTTTCTGCAATATATTTCTGTTTCTTAAAAAAGAAAAAAAGTTCTCGATACTGTCAGAATAGTATAATTAATTTGATTATATTTGGTAATATTACTTCAAATTTTTAACCTAATTTTAATTTTATCTTTTGAGACCTAGGTGGCGTTAAGTACAGTTTACTTATTTGAAGCAGTTACGACATGCAGAGCCCATTATAATAGTTAAAAGACAAGACCTCTTCGTCAGTGATATTTGCAAAGTGCAGTATTACGTTGAACAGCTATATTAATTGCTATGTTTGTCAGTTTACCTCTATGATAACTTGTCGACGAGAGAAGAGGTTTCCTTTTTCAAGATAACGTGCCCTGTAATATGGAATGCACTCCAGACAACTGTTTCAAGACGAGCCCAGTAAAGATGAACAATCATTCCACTCTGATGTATCATCCGAGATGGGTTTTTAACTAGGTTGTACACCAGATGAGGAAGATGCAGATTAAATCCTATTCTCAATTATTGCATTTTTTTAGGTATGTTTTATAATTTTTTTAATTAATTATAAGACATCTTCGTCAGTGGTAATAACAAAGTTCAGTATTACGTCGAACAGTTATATTAATTTGCTGTATTAGTCAATTTACCTCTTTGATAATTTGTTCACGAGTGAAAAGGTTACCTTTTTCAAGATAACGTGCCCTGTAATATGGAATACACTCCAGACAACTGTTTCAAGACGAGCCCAGTAAAGATGAACAATCATTCCACTCCGATGTATCATCCGAGATGGGTTTTTAACTAGGTTGTACACCAGATGAGGAAGATGCAGATTAAATCCTATTCTCAATTATTGCGTTTTTTTAGGTATGTTTTATAATTTTTTTAATTAATTATAAGACATCTTCGTCAGTGATAATAACAAAGTTCAGTATTACGTTGAACAGTTATATTAATTTGCTGCAAGGTGACGTGTCGTGTAAGATGGTATACACTCTAGACAACTGTTTCAAGACGAGCCTCGTAAAGATGAGCAATCATTCTACTCTGATGTATCATCCGAGTGGGTTTTTTACCAGGTTATACATCAGATGAGGAAGATGCAGTGTGATTGTTTTGCAAAGGAAAATATTCAGAGAATGGAAGAGGGAAGGAGTGTATAAAATCCCTGATGTGTGCGATGTGGACTGTGATGGGGCCAAAACTACTGACTACATTTGTGATTTTTGCGAAGCTTAAAACAAATTTTTAAAGAATCTGCTGATTTGTAGATGATGTATTACTGTTTACTCATTAAACAAACTTGGTTATTCTTGCAATTTTTATATTCCTCATAACCCTATTCTACATAACCCGACAGATTCATGTTACCCGAAAAGTGTAATTCTTTTTAAAATTCTGTATATTAATATGTATTTTTCCCCACTTTAAACGTATTAAAAATGCGTTAAAAAATAGTCAAAGTTTGTAGGGGAGGTAGGGGAGGTTTGATACATTGGAAATTTTTCTCAACAAATGACATTAACAGCCATTCTGACACATGTAAAGGTTTCTTTTATTTGAAGAAGTCATCATTAGCTGGACTTAAAAGTGAAGAACTGACAACTTTGCCTTTCTTTTAATTTTGAAGATTTTTGGAATGGCAATGTAATTTCTTCCAAATACTGATTTTCTTTCATAACTATCATTATTATGAAGATAATATCTTGTATTTTTTTTTATTATTATTTATAAAGCACATTGTTGGGGTTAGTTTTACTATAAAGTTGATTGCCATTTTGCAACTGCATTTATACAAAGTGATTGAAAATCAACAAGGCATGATAGGGAGAAATGATACATTAATACTGGGGAGAAATGATACACTTGTATATTTGAAATTTAATATTTTTTTAAAGTTGCAAACTAATATGGGACTGTAATTTTCATTATTGTTTTACAGCAAGAGCTACTGAAATTGATAAGGAGGATTAATTGGTAAAGCTTTTCTGAAATCCTTTACTCAAACAAATATTTTATTTTATCTGGATTTAAAAAGATTGG
Source organism: Maratus speciosus (assembly GCA_963932465.1). NCBI lineage: Eukaryota > Metazoa > Arthropoda > Arachnida > Araneae > Salticidae > Maratus > Maratus speciosus. The sequence goes on from OZ010789.1 coordinate 358,938,129, forward strand.
AATTTATCCTTTTGATTTTAATTGTTTAGGCGATACCTATTTTTTTACTCTCAACATCTTCTTGCGATTATCTGCACGAAACCAATGAGCTAAATATGTATCAGTTTTCTACTGACACGACACCTGAAAAATCTGTAGATGAAAATACAGGGCCGTCATACCAAGTTTACAAGTCTCCCGAGAATATTAGACCTTATCTCAAGAAAACAGCTTCGATTACAAAGGGTGGAAAGCGTAAAATTTTTAATATTGATAGGTACGCCTGTCAAAAAGAAAAAAAAAAAGCTTGATGAATAATTTAAAGTTAGAGATAAATTACGAAGACCATTGCAAGCAGTGAAGAAGTAGAATTTTTATCAGATACTTCTGATAATTATGATGCTGATTTATTTAATCCAATTAGTGCTAATTCATGGATTATCGTGGCCTTTTCTTCTAAAAAGACCATTCGGCATTATGTAGGTTACATAGAAAAAAGAAAAGCAGTGCAATGATAGATGGTTAGTTTACCTTGCGCGTTGTGTGGAAGGAAAAAAGTTTAAATGGCCTGAAATGGAAGATGTTTCTATAATTGATGAAGAGCAAATTGAAAACACATTAAATCCATTCGACTTTACTGATCAAAATGATAGAATTATTAGTTTGTCTTTAAAAGAAATATTAAATGTGCCAAATTTATATTAAATTATTTGCAAATCGGCAATGGTCACTTTATTTTTTCCTTGCAGCATCTCTATGGTTTTTTTCATTATTTATTTTCTAAAAAGTGTGTTAATAGGACTGTTTAAAATTTTTTGTATAAAATATTACTGAAACAAAAATATGTCAATGTCATTTCTCTTTAAATTTTACTAAAATATTTCCACATTTATCATAAAAATTTGTATGACATCGATTTACATAACAATATATATCAAATCTCCCTTGCAAGTGTAACAATCCTCCCCAGTAATGGGGAGATTTAATAGAATAGTAACCATTCAAATTAAATTTGATATATTTTTTGAATGATTATTTTTAAAATTAATTATATATTTAATAAATTAATAAAAGGTCACTTAATAATAAGACACAAAAAATTTGTTTAAAAAAAGCTTTCTAACAAGTAAAGGTACTATAGTCTGTGGCGGCGAATCTCGATTTTTATAGCATTCGATTCGTCTCATCGAGCTAAGTAATTTTCTACCTCGCATATCGGCTATTGAATTTTAATAATGACAGGAGGCAGGGTCAAAGTTTAAAATTTCGTTCATTGAAAACCAGTTACCGTCAGAGAAATAAGTAAGATTTAAATTTATTTATCGTTCTTACACTGACATGTATTGATGATAGTCAATTTCTGACACATTGTTCATTCCGAAGAACTGAGTAAAACAAAAATATTTCTCACAGTGCGTACAATGAGCAAAAGCTTCTTCAGCTGACTCGACGACACATTCAAAACAGCTCTACTTTCTTTCATGAACAAAACTAGACGAGGACATCATAACTTGCGAAAATCTGCCTGTCAAGTAGCATACTATTATTTTATCTGCAATTACAAATTCTTATAATAATAGCAGTAATATAACCTTATAGTAGTAATTGGCAATGTATGGCGCTGTAAAAACTGTTAGTAAACTTAAATCGTATTTATTTCTTTGAAGTCATCTGTTTTCCAATGAACGAAATTTTGAACTTTGATTCGGCTCCCTGTCATTATAAGAACTCGATAGCCGATATGAGAGGTATAAAATTACTAAGCTCAATGAGACGAATCGAATGAGCTGTAATAATCGAAATTAACTGCCACAGACAGCAGGAATATAGGACTATAGGGGCATTCTCACAATTTTTTGACTTTTGGGGGAAAAAATCTGACAAAATTAAACTTGCTAAAATAACATTTTAATCTGACAGACGAATGCCTTAATGATTCAAAATAAAGAAAAAATGGGCAGCAGCGAAAATTTTTTTATTTAACTGAGGTTTAAGTAAAACTTGCGAGTTTAATTTTCCTTACCATTTTACCCCTATAACTTTTTATTTTCTTTTAAATTTTTACTTATAATGAATTTGCATAGTACCCACAGGACATTCAAATAAGAAATAATAAAAATGCAGTACTTTTAATACAGAATTTTTGTATAACATTGTCTTAAAGGGGTGTTAAAGAAAGGACGGTAAGGTAATAAAAGGGGATGGTTTTGGAAAAAAGGGACGAAATGGTAAAAAAAGGGACGGTAAGGATGGAACAGTAAGGGAAATTACCACTAATATTTAGGAAAATCATGTTAAGTTTAAGTGATAGCCACAATGTTAATTGATTTTTAGAAACAGTTGTTAACATTGAATTAATTTTTTTTTTTTTTTTAATTTACCTCAAAAAGTGCAGGAATAAACCTTGGGTACGGTGAGACTACCAATAAAGCCACGATGATTGAAATTGATATTTAAATGCTGATTTAAATTCTACAGTAAATTTCCTGCCAAAGAATTTTAGACATTATTTCTCTAGCATACTTCTGCATGAGAAAACACTTGAGAAAAATTCTGTGGCTGCATCTGAAATGATTTTCTGTATAATTTTAGAAGAGGGATGGTAAGGAATCTAAAACCCAGGGACAGAGTTAAAAAAAATAATAACAACCCTAAAAATGTGTGCAGGTTAATTTTTAGCTACATATTTATATAAAACAATAGTTCCAGTTTCAGAAAAAAATTACATCGAATTATTTTTATTGAAACAGTTTCATCCAGACAGCTCCAAACTTACAAATCAGCATCAGGGACACGGGGTTCCCCAGTATATGAAATAAAAAAATACAAAAAAGTGCATTAAAATAAAAGTTATTATTCAGGGACATGAAAGTCAAAAGATTGTGAGAATGCCCGAGTACCTTCACTTGTAAGGTTTATAGAAAATTGTTTAAAAAAAGTATATCATATCTCCCCTACCTCCCCTACTTTACTAACTTTTATTGCATCTTTATTTATTTATTTATTTATTTTTTTGACTTACAAATCAAAACGTAAATGGTATTCAATAATACCCGAACTTCCTCTAGTATATACACTGTTAAAACTCTGAAGCAAACTGTCCAGTCATTCGACCGTTTTTAAAGATAACGGTTACTTGACCATATTATTAAGCATATCTGGCCATATTATTGACCATACTATGGTTATAATAAAGTTAATTTACGGCTACGCTACCGCTATATATAAAAACGATCGAATAACTGGACAGTTTGCTGCAAATTTTTAAAAGTGTAGTATCCTCTTTAATAAAAAGCTACGCGTTACTGGCGACTGGCTTTTTCGCTAATCGTTTCCACAGATTAATCTCGGAAAATTAAACATTTGAAGTGACTAGAAAAATGAATAACTCGAAAAGTATTTGTCAGAAAATTGTTAGACAAATTGCGTTAGAAAGGTACAAATTGTATTTTTCTACCAACAACAGATTACCGATATAAACGAACGAACATTTCAGAAATTGTGATTAATTTTATAAATGTAAACAATGTGTAGTGAATCATTCATTTTTGGAAATTCATTGATAAAAATCTAAAAACTTTCACGCATTGAATATTTGAACTCCTGTAGTATTAATATGCCTTTGACGTCATTCGCCTATGAACCAATGAAAATAGCTTTTAATTTAAAAGCGAAGTCTTGGAAAACTCAAGACTATTTTCGGTACTTTTATGTTATCCAAGCGCAAATCTCGTCAATAACAGGATTTTTTTCGCGTGTGTGATTTAGAAGACATGCTTTAAAGTTGAAACAGAATGCTATGGTATTTATTACTATTATGTATTTTAAAGGAAATGAGTGAAAGACATGTATTTTAATTGTTTGTAATATATGTATTTTGAATGTTTGTATTTTAAATAAAAGTTATGCTTTTTAAATGAAATGGTTTAAAAGTTTATATTTTAAGCGAAATTAATGCAACATGAATGATGTCAATGGGAATAATATTTGACGATTTATCACATCGCCAAGCTAACATAAAAGTACTTTATTTTCTGAGTATTAATGTAATAAACATTGCCCTTAGTTTGTTTGTTTCAGGTTTGTATGTTTGATTTATTTTGGAAAAATTGCTTTGATGAATAATTAATCAATTTTCCTTTTTTATTTTATTTTATTTTATTTTATTTTATTTTATTTATTTATTTTATTTTTTCAAACTTAATTACTTCAGGTTGTATAGGTTGAGTGTACTTTCAAATGTAAATTGTTTGAAAACTGTATTTCAATTTACTGACTTTATGATTTTTAAACCAAATAGTTCGATTACGGAATAATAGTATATAAATATTTTTATCAATTATTTAAAATTTTAAGGGAAAACCACGATTTCTACCCCCTATCCAAGGTCGGGCGTTTCCACTAGTATTGTCATATTCGGCACAAATTGCAGCGACGTGTTAAAATCTCTTTACACGGCTTTTATCTCTGTTATACTAAACAAGTGCAATAGCATTGCTTCATAAACCATAACTTTTAATACATTATTTTATACCAAAAGATTAGTCAAACAGAAAAAAAAAACTTCCGATGTTTACATCGGCATTCTAATCACACTCGCTGATCCTTTCACACTAAAGAAGAAAGGCCTTCTCTTTGGAACTATATGACACATTTGCTATCGCTCTGAGATAGCCATAAAAGAACTGTGTCAAAAAGGAATTTTCCCGATAACAGACTGGAAACCAATGATGACATAGACACGGATTGTCTGAGATACGACAAATTTTATCCGGTTTATCCTCGGGAACATGAAGGAAACGGAAGATAGTAAAAGGGAAAAAAAAAAGAAACAAGCAGACCCCTTTTAGTTACACATTTGCGTCTGTCGTGCGCCGCTCTGCTTCTTTGGAGGAATATTCTGAAGTTATCTGATCGTAGGAATTTTAACGGAAAAGATTTATATTTTCACAGACTGTAGTAAAAGAGGTCGTATCAGATATGTCGGACTGGAAATATCATAAGTGGAATTTGGAGGTTAGGACAGAAAAATTCAGGGTCTATATGTTTATTCCTTTGGGATCCGACTTTTTATTTTTGCTGAAATTTATTTTCTTTATAGGAAGGTTATCCCAGAAAAATTTAGATTTAAGTAACATCTAAACATACAAAATCAAAATTATGCTTTTTTTATCACTAAAAATATATAAAAATATAAGTTTTAAAACATAAAAACCATCGTAGATGTTAAAATGATGTTCGAACTCGACACCCGAGCGCTTTCAACTGATTCACACAGTCATCTTCAGGGGAAAAAGTTCTTCAAGGCATCAATGTTCATTGTTGGCTTTATACATAAAGACGAGCCCACAGCCGCACCTCCTCCTCCTTATAAATAGACTCGTCTTCAGCTATAAAACCAACAATATTCATGAACACTGACGGTTTAAAGAAATTTTTCCCCTGAAGATTACTATGTGAATCAGTTGAAAACGCTTGGGTGGTGACTTCTTAACATAATTTTAACATCTAGGATGGTTTTTATGTTTTAAAACCTATATTTTTAGCACCTTTTTAGTAATAAGAAAATCACAATTTTGATTTTGAATGTTTAGATGTCAGTTATGTAGGCTCAAGGTGAACACGACGTTTCAAAGTTATAGTTAAACTATTTATTTTAATTAAATTTAGAATTTTTTCTTCATTCTTAAAGTGTCTAGAATAGGCAAAATCATTTTTTCTACCACCCAATATTTAAGTTGTCACAAAAATTTAACGGACTGGTATCACAGATGACAAAAAACCTTATCAAAATAATATATTACAATTTTTAGATGATGAATTGCGCCCGAGAAATAGTAAATCTGAAATTTAATTCACAATTAATCATAATTGACATCACAATTGTGAATTAAATTTCAGATTTGCTTATCAAAATGTTTAAATGTCTTTTTCTTGAAACAAACCTTTATTCTCACGTTTAAAACCTTCTCACCGCCGCGAACAGATACATCCGTTCACTAAGCTGTATGGATTCACTGCAACAGAAGTATTATTTAAATTAATATAATTCTACAGATAAAACCCTGTTTTGAAAAAATAAGTTAGGATTAATACTCTCAAGGCGTACATGCCTATACGTAATATAAAACATTATGGATCATTCTCTCAAAAGTATACATTTTCAATACAAATTTTTTCCGTAAAAAAATTTTTTTTTTCAAGACAAATGTTATAATTTTTAGATTTTTATCACTTACTGCAAGTAAAAATCAGCAATGGCCCATCTACATTATATTTATATTTTTCAGAAACATGGTTTTTTTTATTAGCATCATTCACGGAGGGGAACTTTATGCTACAGTTATGTTTATGTAGTGAGACAAAGCATAAAAAAAATATTTATTCTATTAGATATATAACTAAGGAGCAATTCAATATAAGAATGCTTAATGAATTTATTTGGAATGAATATAAAAAAAAAAAAACACAAAGAATTATCTTCCATCTGGAGCTTCTATTCATCACCCATCTTTTATATGTTCTTCAATTCTTCTCTTTTAAAGTGTTGAAACAGTCTTTTTTGATTTACACTCTTTGTAAAGTCTTGTTAAACATTTTTCTCTGAAATATACATTTTCAAAATTAAAAGATTCACAAAGGTGATAATCACGGAGGTGAGGAACATGCTCTAAATATTAACCTACATATTTATTATTTTTTTTTTTTGAGAAATTTGTTGTTGTTGTTGTTGTTGTTGTTCTTTAAATCAACATCTGTTGATATAATTACATAAGCAATATGTAAGCAAATATCTTAGTGTTGATTTAGTCACCTTAATTACAGTGCATGGATGTGAGAACCTCCAATAACCATGGTTGCTTTTTAATAACAAAATCTAATACCTGAGTATAAAAACAAATTTCTGACTTATAATTTAACAACAGCAAACATACTGGTTAACTTTAGCATCATGGGAAACAAAATCTGATGATAATTTTGCCATTTTTTAACATGAAAATGCAACTTAATGTTTGATTCATGGAGGTCAGAATTTATTGCGTGACACTCCTTTTCGTACACAGAAAACAAACAAAAATACAAAGAAAGTGATCAATTTTGCTAAGTTACTTTGCTCTTGAGATAGTAGTAGCTAAAATAATAATTATTTGACTATTTTTTTCAATTAAATGAGTAATCAAACATTTTCCTTAGTAACATTGGGTGTGTGAGATGACAAGGAGGTGAGATCTCACGTACTATGTACTAAGAAATAAAAAATATAAAGTAATTATAAAAAAAGTATGCACAGAACACATTTAGTCTTCTTTCACTTTCAATAGAAAACATAAATTAATTCAAAAATGCTCATGCCAAATACTGAAAAAGGCTTTGTGACTGGAATGGTACGTTTTTTGGAGAATGAGCCTTATATCATGTTTTTGGTGAAATTAAATTTACTAAAAGAATATTTTAAACTTATAGACGAATGCCTTAATGATTCAAAATAAAGAAAAAAATGATCAGCAGCGTCTTTTTATTTTTATTTAACTGAGGTTTAAGTTAAACTTGCGAGTTTAATTTTATTTGCCATTTTACCACTCTAACTTTTTATTTTCTTCTAAATTTTTACTTATAATGAATTTGTATAGTACCCACAGAACATTCAAATAAGAAATAATAATAATGTAGCATTTTTAGTACAAAATTTTGATATAACATTGTATTAAGGGGGTGTTAAAGAAGGGACGGCAAGGGGAAAAAGGGACAGTAAGGGGGGGAAAAAAAGGGACGGTAAGGAAAATTATCACCTATTTTCAGGCAAATCATGTTAGGACTAAATGATAGCCACAATGTTCATTGATATTTAGAAACAGTTATTTACATTGGATTAAATAATAATTTTTTAAAAATTACCTCGAAAAGTGGAGGAATAAATCTTGGGGACGATAAGACTACCAATAAAGCCACGATGCTTAAAATTGATATTTAAATGCTGATTTAAATTCTGCAGTAAATTTTCTGTCAAAGAATTTTAACCGTTCTTTCTCTAACATACTTCTGCATGAGAAAAAAGTTGAAAAAAAACTGAAAAAAATTATGCGGCTGCATCTGAAGTGATTTACTGTATAATTTTAGCAAGAGGGCCGGTAAGGAATCTAAAATCCAGGGGCAAAGTTCGAAAAATAATATCAACCGTAAAAATGTGTGCAGGTTAATATTTTGCTAAATATTTATGTAACACAATAGTCCTAGTTTCGGAAAAAAATTACAACGAATTACTTTTATTGAAACAATTTTATACAGACATCTCCAAACTTAAAAATCAGCATCAGGGACACGGAACGGTAAGGAAATTTGTGGCTATTTGGACCCCCAACATCGTCCGAAATTTATTTATCCTGTTAATATTGTTACACAGTCGTGCAATGAGATGTTTTCCGTTATAAGAAATAACCCCCCCCTCCCCCCCCAAGAATACGTACTAAAGTAAAAATTATTATTCATGGACTTAGTCAAAAATATATGAGAATGCCTTGTAAACGAACTATAAATGCTAAGGAGAAAACATGTTGTAGACCACCTCAGTGATTCCTATCAACCTCATTATGTTTGAAATATCGTAACATCAATAAAATGCAACAAAAACGATTTTTCTCCATCGGCCATACTGTAATGGAATTTTTTTGTGTGTCCAAGTAAATAAACTATAAATGCTGCACACTTCGTTTTGAATACGGGAAATTCTATCCCAGGGTGGGTGCTTACTTACTTACTTACTTACTTACTAAACTTCGACGACATGTAAAAATCGCATGGCAATCTGAGAATATTTAAGAAAGTTAGAACACGACCAGATAGGCAGTCAAACCGGATTCATAAACATTCTTAATTAAGTTGCAAAGTATTAAAAAGGCAAAATTAGTATTGTAGACACGAATACATATGATTTTGTAAGATATGTGTAATAAACAGTTCTTCTTCTTCAGAAGCTCAACGCTTTGAACCACAGCTCGTTTTAACCGGAACCAGACACTTTCAGAGTTTGAGTGATCGAATCCGCCACAGCTCGAATAACATACGTATCTATCCCTTTAAAGATGCACACACATCTTGCAACATTTCGAGTATACTTCCATAGACCCAAGAGAAAGAAACAGAGGTTTATTTTTGGAGGAACCAAGCTCAGTAAATCGTTAGCGTCAATCAAAGATTCAAATGGGTTCTCCTCTCAGTAAATGTAAACCGTGTAACGTTTCCGGCTTTCACAAATTTCAACACACTATATGTTCGCTACCGTGTCAAGAAACTCATGGGTGTACGCTGAAGACAAATAGATTTCAAGATTTTTTTTTTTTTTTCCTGTCCCACAGAATTTTTTTTTTTCTTTTAAAGAATAAAAGTGTTACATTTGGAATGGGATACATACAGAAGAAAGTAGGATAAAACAGGATAATCGGATAAAACCCTGATATCTCAGTTAGATTAAATTTGAACAGCCTTCTAGGTGCTGAAAAACTTATCTCTAGAATAGAAGAAGATGCAGTTATTATGGTATCGCCATCATACCGATATTTGTGTAGTTTATGTATTGAAAAGTTTCTGTGATAATTAAAAAAAAAAAAAAAAAAAAAAAATGTAGTTTTCAAAATTCTTAACCTTTTTACGTCCTTGGCCACATAGGTGGACATTTAGTTTTTATAATTATAATTACTGTCAATCATAAAAAGAACAAAAACTTGATGTAACTTATTCACTACAGAATCCCCCAACAAGAGAAGTGAAGATTGTACAGTTTGACTACACTGATAATGTTATTTCCGATGCACAGTTAGAGATATAAAAAAAGCGTGAAGTAATTTTTCGGCAGTCAGTGTTGTTGGATTATTTGAAATCGTTAATATTTGATAAAAATAACATCGATATATTAAATATAATAAGTTTTAATAATTTGTAGAAATCTAAGTAAAAAAAAATTACTGTTAGTTTTCAATTTTATAAGAAACCATTTCACTCATAAATTACAATTAACCCGTTCAGCGGCCACAAATGTGGACATTTTCTTTTTTTTTTTTTTGTAAATTTTCATTGTTTCTTTCTTTCTTTCTTTTCTTTTCTTTTCTTTTCCTTTTTTTTTTTTTTTTTTTTTTCTTTTCGAATTCCTATTAATATAAAATGAATAAATCGAAAAAAAAAATCATTTTTTTTCTCATCATAAAAAAGTCGTCCCTTAAGAGGCTAATAAGGAATACATTTTAATTTACTGAAACTTTTATATTATTATGTCTAGTATATTTTATAAGAAATTATATTTCATATTGAAACTGTTGCTAATATTTAAAATGGCATTTTTATGACTTGCTTTTGGATCCACATTATTTTGGGGTAAAACCGGATATCCTACGCGAGGTAAAAAAAAAAAGGTATTGGAGAACAATAATTGAAGAGACTGTAAACGATGTTTGAAGAATAGGTAGTAAAAACTACAAGGACAAGACTGATTATGATTTTTATAAAACTGATACTAAGAGGAACTTATTTTCTACAATTTCTCATATTGCAGTAAATATTAAATCTTATAATTGAAATATTATTAGTTTAGTTCCTTAGCTAAAGTTGTAAAATAAAATACACTGTCCTTTAAGAAAAGAACGTATTAACCTGTCATTTAGTAGATTGCACGATTAACATATCCATGAGGTTTTACTTAACGATGGGAATACCGTAACATTTGATTTTATTTTTATCATAATAATATTACAACAATTGTTTTGAAGCCTAATATATAACAGGTATTTAAATATAACTTTTATTTTCCGATTGAATTCTTCTCAGAAACTGCTTAATCCTTTACAATATTATCTCAATGACTGGTTTCCCTTAACCCCTTCGTCCCCGGTGTTATATTAATAGGAAATGTCTTTCCTTGAGTATTATTTTACCTTGAAAATTATTTTTATTGATTTCAGCACCATATAGTGATAGCATATGTCTATACATGTCTCCATTTAAATTTAAGTATTTAGTAATAATAATAATTAAAGTTTTCCTAATTACAGTTAAACCATTGGCGTTTCTTTTATTTGAAACGTACTTTAACTCTTTAAATTTAAACTAGCTACTATTTTTCCGAAGTTTTAATTTGTGATAAAATATTAAAAATATTAGTAAGTTTTCATATGAGTTTAATCCTGTTGTAGTAACACGACATTTTCCAAACGTCTTCAAAAATTCTTCCTTGGACTATTCTCATATGAAAATCAGGCAAAATAACAACATTTGTTATGTTTCAGTAAATAACACATTCGTTAAATTTCAGTAAACTATAAATTCTTTGATTTTTAATGCTATTTTTAATTTTATTAACGTAAAAGTAATTTTTTCCCAAAATTGAAAGAAAATTCAAAACCGAAAGGGTTAATTTCCCTCGCAATCAAACGTTCGCTAAAAATATGAGGTCAAACATGCACTTTATCTTTCTGAAGTTACAGAAGAATTCGTCAAGTATTTCTCCAAATATTCGACAAAACGTCGAATATCGAACGTTCCCGGTGACTTTTGACCATATAAAATTAGTTCTGCAACTTTTGATTTAGAAGAGAGTTGAACTACGTTAGCGCCGCCGAGTGGTTTGAGGCGTCAGATATACACACTGTGGTTTTCAAACAGAACATTGATTCGATCCCTGCTCTTGACAGACGATGGTTCTGTAATATTGTTAGTTTTCAGATAATTCATTTAATAATATCAATTCATTTCAAATATTTTATTTAGGGGGAAAAAAGCTAGATTATTAAAGTATTTTTATTATTTATTTATTTATTTATCAGAAAGCTTTATAATGATTATTAAATAAAATTTATTCTCCCCCATTTTTTAAAGAAAAAAACACTGATGAAGTATAAAAAATTGTATTTTATTTAAAATCATTGCCATTTAATTATTGATTAAATAAACTGAACTGATCTACAATTCTTGATATCGTTTTTTATGATAATGATCGAGACGACATGTATACTAAGAAAATTAGGTGATTATTGTCCGTAAAGAAATTAAAGGAAAAGAAAAGAAAACAGAAGGAAAGAAAAATCTTTATATAACAACCCTAAAGAGTTTCAATACTTAGTTAATTAAAAAGCAACTAATAAAAAATCCATTTTTATCTTCTCTGACGAACTGTCAAGCCTATGGAACTGTCAAGGTGAGTATTATCTAGTTATTTTATAATAATTCCAGAAACAAAAATATATAAAAATATAGTTCTTCCTTTTTTCTGAAGTATGCAAAATAAAAAAAACCGTACATTGTATGTGAAAAGTAAAACTCTGATTTATATACAATGATATACATTCTGATTTATATGGATCAAAATAATAGAATGGTATCAAAATAATAGAAACACCTGTGAATAACAGTGAAATTTAAGAATACGCTTGGTAAGCATTAAAATGTATTTCTAGCTACGAGTTTTTCAAAAAATGTAAACAGTATATATCATGGTAGTATGAGGTAGTTTTCGTGAAGTTGTATACATCTTGAATTTTTGTCAAACGTGTAAAATGTCAGACCTTACAGATTTTCAAAGAGGACAAATTGTAGGAGCACGACTAGCTGGAGACATCCCAGCTTTTAGGCGTTTCTAGAGGTACGGTATCTAAAGGTGGCGTACAAAACAAGGCGGAAAGACAAGCTTAGCAAAGCAAAATAGTGGCACAATTCCCAAACCACTTGTCACAGCATTTAATGCCAAACGCCGTCTACAGTCGTGCCACAACCACAAAACCTGGTCGACAGATTAGTGGAAGACAGTTATATGGTCAGACGAATCATCTTTCTCGTATTTCTCCATAACAGGACGGGTGCGCATTTGGAGGACACCTGAACAAGCATATGATCGTGGTTGTCTCCTTCCAACTGTCAAGCATGGAGGGGGGGGGGGGGGGTTCTCTCATGGTATGGGCAGCCGTGTCGTGGGTTTCTGCTGCCCAATCATAACCCTGAAAAGAAAGATCACTGGGGAGAAGTATACAGAAGTTTTAGCTGACTAGGTCCCTTCTATGGTGCAAACTTTGTTTCCTGCAGCAGATAGAAATTTCCAAGATGAAAATGCTCCTATTCATGCAGCAAGACTTTTCCAATCATGGTTTGATGAACACGAGGATGAAATGCAATAACTACCTCGGCCCGCTCAGTCATCCTATCTCAATCTATTCGAACCGTTATGGTCTAATTTAGAGCGTCCAATTCGGAATTGGTATCCTCCGCCTGCATCTCTCCCGGAACTTTCACAATATCTCCACGAAGAATGGTACAATATTCCTCCAAACACTATTCAGCAGTGGTATGAATCGATACCCAGGCGAATCCAAGCTGTATAACATTAGTAATATATATGTATATATATAGGGGGAGTTGGCCTAAAATGATCCTAGCGGGCAAAACGATCCACATAGGTTTTTTTCCAGACAGGTCACGCTATCAGCAGGGTAACATATAAACTAGTTGTGTCAAGTGAAGAAGATGCAATAGCGGTATTCAAACGATCGCAGTATAACGCGTCTGAATAGAATTCTTTGATAAAGTGTGTTTATAACATCTGCTATAAGATAAGCATTAACTTTGATATTAATTTACATATACAGTTTTTAATGTACAGAAATATGACTTGGTTTACTTAATAGAGTATGTTTTTAGATGTGAATTGCACATGCTAAGTTTGTTATGTTTCTTGGCGTCATCTAGTTATATGACCTAAAATGGACGGTCATGTTGCCGGGTAAAATGATCCATTATGTGGATCGTTTTACTACCATTTTATTGGCTGAAGAAAATCCGGTACCGCTTCCTAGTCATCATGGGAGACAAATGCGCGACTGCCCCGAACCTTTCTCTCTGAGTCCACATGTTAACCTAACGTCTCTAAAGAAAACGGAATCAAGCACTGCGATAAAAAGGAAATCGATGAAAAGTGTCATTTTAACGAGCAGTCCAATTTAGAATCAACTGTGCTTAGAAACGAAAAATAGAGAACAGAAAGAGAAGATAAAAGAGGCTGCAGCTAAGAAAATTCAATTTAAACATTCTAAATCTAAAAACGAAATGGCCAGAACAAGCAAAGAAAAAAGCGTGAAGTAGAAGCAAAGTCGTATTCCCATCAGTGTTGCCAGTGGGTTCCTTTTTTTAAATTCACATTTCTTGATTGGCACCCCTTTTCTGAAACGGTAAAATTGCTCTTGTTTTCGCCGTAATTAATATGTCATTAAAAAAGGCGAATTTTACTATTTCAAAAAAGTGGTGCCTATCAAGAAATCTGAATTAAAAAAAAGTAGCCCACTGGCAACACTGAATATGTTGTTATGGGAATCAGTGTTGTCAACACTGATTCCCATACAGAAGAAAAAAGTGCCTAAAAAACAATATTTGGAATATAGGGAAACATATTCAGAAAATGAACAAAAGTGTATTTATTGCGATGAACTGTTTTCCTCCTCTGCAGAAGGTGAAGGTCCGATCCAGTGTCCCAAGTGTCGTAAGTGGGCTTAAAACGCATGCGCGGGGATAGATGAGAATGAGGATTATGTGCATCTTTGCGATATGTGATTAAATATTCCTAGTTTTCGCATGGGGCGGAAATAGGCGTTACTTTTCTATCATAATTTTCAAATATTCCTTTTGATTGTTTTTTCCAAATTACTCGTGACACTTTTTTATTTTAAAATTTCCATTAAATCAATTATGCATGCTATTTGATTGTAAAGCTTATTGTATTTCTTATGTATTGTCGTAATTACTTTTATATCCTTTATTTTGCCGATTAAAAACAATTTACAATAATTTTTAAATGAAGGATCATTTTACCCTTGGGTGAGGGTAAAATGATCCTTTGACCACATTTTCAAAAATCTATTTTTTTCATTACTCAATTTGTGTTTAAAATATTATTAAAGTATGTTTCTGATGCAAAATATAGTGTAAAACATATTACCATAGAACCAAAGATTTATTTATATAGTTATGTTATTTTACACAAGTTTTCCCCTTAAGGGGATCATTTTAGGCCAACTTGCCCTATACAAAGGGAACTAGGAAAGTTTTGCAATACGGATTTATTTATCAAACTTTTTCAAAGTAATTTTCATTACAAGCAATACAGTTCTCCAAACTCCGAAACCAGCTCTGCCAAGTTTCACTTGGGAGTAAGGGACACTCATTGTCCCAAGCCTTCAGAAGTGCCTCATCACTGGAAAACCGAATCCCTTTCTGCTTCAGTTTCACATGCGGGGACAGTACGAAGTCGCAGGGGGAAAGATCTGGACTGTAAAGAGTATGTACAAGAAGCTTCAGTCCTGTAGTGGCCAAATATTTAGTGCAAGCTTTGGTCAGGTGAGCTGGAGTTTTGTCATGATGGAGGAACCATTTGTTCTTTCTTGACTTTGGTCACAGATTCTTCTTAGATTCTATGACTTTAGGTAGGCACTGTTCACTGTACCACTTAGCAGTAACTATCTTCTGTTCGTCCAAAACGATACACTCAACAATTCCACTCGATTTTAAAAATACAGCTATCATATTCTTTTTGTCAGATCGAGATTTTCTGACGGCTACCGGCGTATCCTCATCATCAAAGACCCAAATTTTGTTTTGAGACTTAAATGACACATTGTTTTGAGACACATTTTAATGGTATAGCCAGGTTTTGCAACCTGTCACGATGCTGAACACATCACCGAAATTATCCTTTACCAAACATTTTTAGTATCTCCCAGCACCGAGTCACATTTCGTGTCATCTGCTCCTCAGTCAATGTGGCACCCAGAGACAACACAGTTTCTTGATGTGCAAATGATAATGCAGAATTGAATGAATTGCTGGTGCATTAAGTCTCAAGGTATCCTCTATATGCTTGTAAGTTATTCGTCTGTCTTCGTCAAGCATTTTCCTCACAGCAGTAATGTTTTCCTCCGTAATTGACGTTCGGGGCCTTCCCCCTCTTTCGGCGTCCTCCAGGGAGAAATTTCCACTTTGGAATTTTCTGTACCATCTGTGTATAGTCATACGATGTGAACAATCATCACCAAGTGCAAGAGTCATTTCTTCTAAACGTTGGTTCATGTTTAAACCACGCGCGAAGTTACATCGCAAAACTGCCCTTATCTCACTTCGTGACCAGAACACCACTGGAAGAACTTCACACAATCACAGCTAATGAATAACTGAGTCTACAGACTTGTGGTTACGTGCAGGTGCATAAGTATGAACCTATGTCAATACGCAGCCACAAGCAACCACCTGCGGCTTTTTGTTTCATCATATTGCAAAACTTTCCTAGTACCCTTTGTATATTGTCTATTTTTGTTTAGCTGCAGTACCATTGGCAGAATTATAATTTTTTGATGTAACCAATATTTTTATGTAAACTTGTGCAAATGTAAAAATAGACCCAATTGGAGGGAGAGCTGAAGAAAATAAGAATCTAAAAAAAAAAAAAAATCTTGGGTTAAATTTACGAGATAAGACCCACAGTTTTTGCAGGCGAATCCTGTGGTTTTTGTTCTAGTGGGGAGGGGGGGGGGGTGGATATGAAACATATGAAACGATAAAGCTGAGCCCCTTTAAAAAATAAAAAATTAAATTTAGAAATTAAAATTCAAACTTTGTAAATAATTTAGTAACTGTGTCTTTAAAATGATTAGAGCTTCATTTGCCCCTGGTAAGTTGGTTTTCCCGCATAGCACTTTATAACTTTGAAAGGTCATTTTGAGACACTCTTTAAAAATATTTTTCATGACGATAGCGCAACTTTAAATTGTATCGGCGACCCGTGGGCTAGTTTAGCCACCGCCTTTGGTCCGGGCAATCAATCATTGATCTATAGTCCACTAAAATTAAAAATACGCCCAGTTTTGTAGCAAGGACCTCTGGCAGAAATAATACCAATTACTCTATTTAAATACTGCAACTCGCCGTCGGGAGCGGGTATTTTACACGCAAGATAATGCCATAATCCTTCACGCCAGTTTGGTCTTTGGAGGTGGCTTTGCGATAGACGAATTCCGGATGGCAGTACAGAATTAAACGAGTCTCAGTTCTCGTCCCAAATGGGCCTGATTTCCAAGGAGTCTAGTACATAAAAAGAAATAAATCAGGTCCCAAGAAAAAGACTGTGTATTTAATCCAACACGCACGTCTTGTCAGATTTTATTGTACTCAGTACAGCACTCACGGCCCGTGACTACCTGAAAACTAGAAGCTCGGATTGAGCTATTCTATGTATGCGCTGACACATCATGCGAGATCCATAAACCTAGAAAAGGATCGCCCACCACCCTGCAATGTTTCAGAGACCCGTCGCGTCCAAATCCCCGGCCTCGTGCCGAAATGCCCCGTCGTCGCCCGTGCCCGCGTGACAGAGAACCCCGTTGTTTCCGGTTTCCTTGCATATACAATGCATATAAACATTATAAAATATTACAAATTATCATCTATATTAAGTATAAAAAATTGTAAATTAAGTTTTAAGAAAAGATTCAAACATTATGAATTTTAAATTAGAACCAACAAAATATTAAATGACATGAACAAAAATGGACAAAAAAGATGAACAAATATGAACAGTGGAAGCCAAAAATGTGTAACAAGTAACTATGAATAACCTACAGAATCATCAGAGGAGCTTGCAGGTTTAACTCATAGTGGTTATTCCACCAATTTTGTCGGCATTAGGCCTAAAATAACAAAATTCAGCTTTTTATAATATATACAACATAAACCAGAAATTACGTATAAGATATTAAAAGATGAATAAATGAAGAGAAGATAACTCTTCAGTGATAGATAAAAATCTAAAATACAAGAAATTTGACTTACTAATGGAAAATGTGCTAAGATTGAAACAGATTGATATACTATTGAAAAATATATATATATATATATCTATTATAAAACAACTCGAATTTACCATTTACAAATTGGAATATGAAAATCAAATATGAAGTTTTATCCTTTATGAAAATACGTCCAAAAATGTAATAAGCGACTTAAGGTATTGAAAAAACAGTAAAACACTGAATATCATAGAAATATTGGAAAATATTGCCAAAATTGAAATAATTGGAGAATTATGGCAGAATCCTGATGCCCAAACTACCTTAAATTTCACAAAAACAAATACGATTTCGTTCTTGCATGAGCCATAAAAAGCTAAAAAAAAAAAAAAAAATGCAACATCTGGGCTATCTATCGTTCATAATAGAAACAGAAAAGAGATGTAAAAAAAAATAAAATAAACAAGAGATTAAAAACAGATCAATTAAAGAAAATGTTCACCTCCTGAATTAATACTACCCATGGCATTTATGACACAGGAAATTTCAAAACGAGTTTGTGATGATTTAAACATGTTGCCAGAAGTATTGTAAGTATAAAACTACATAATCAACAAAAGAGTTAGGAGAACAGTGTAGATATATTGAATTAGATCAGATACAGTGCTGTTATCTATTATTAGATACCACAATTAAACAGTAATAAGATTACATTAAATAGGAAAAAACTAATTAATAATACTCGTATAAGTGGATTAATCGTTAAAAAATGTAACCCAATTAAGTTAATATAAATTATGAATTATAAAGATAAAATAAATGTTTAAGATGAATGATAAGTTATATAAATATAATACAATATTAAACAGATGTATAAATAAATTCACTATATTATGGAAGAATAATAAATTTAAATAAATTTATATTTAATTAAAATTCCCATAACAGTACAGAATCATAAAATACATAGTAAATTTAGGCGGTGTATAAAATTACATTAACAGTTTAAAATAGTGAATAAATATATATATTTATTACATTTAAAGTTTCTATAATTAATAGTATAATAGTATAATAGTATAATTAATAGTATAATACTAAAAATAGGTCATTTAAAATTGGGGGAAGAGAAACAATATATATATATATATATATATATATATATTAAACTTACTATGAAAGGAAAAAAATGAGAATGAAATGAATGAGTAGGATTGAATTTGTTTATGAATTCGAATTCAAGTTATATTTTTTTTCAATGTGTACTGTTTTTACACCTATTTTCTAAAAGAATAGAGGGTATTAATGCGTCTGACAAATGTAGTTAAAAACTTGAAACCAAAAACTATAGATGATAAAAATTATATGATATTCAGGTTTGAATATCATGTTTTATATTCAAACTTGATATTACCATTTCCTCTTTTGAAAAAGAGACATTTAAAATATTTCACTCATAATGATATATTTAAGACATTATCTTTATTGCCGTTAAATGCGTTCTCTATACTAATTATAAAAATGTATCATAATTATTACGACATAATTGGATAGCATGAAATATATGTGTACCTTTTATGGATGATTATTTTGTCCCAAGATGGTGGAAAAGGATAAAATTTTATTATATTTGTGTAGAACAAAAATAAGGTAAAGTATGTTTATAACGCTGAAATACGATAATTATTGCAACAAACATCATTTATACGTAACGCAGAGACACCAATTCAATCAGAAGTATTTTTTTTTTACCTAAAAGAATTAATTATAAAATAAATTAATTTGAAAATTAATAAAGTGGTATAATTAGAAAATAATTTAAAATCAAAATATTACCCATGGAAATTTTTTAATATTTTATGCTTATTAAAATAAGAGCCATTCAAATTTAATTATGCTTTCAAGTTACTAAAATACAAATGAAAATGTGTTTCTGAAATATATTTCATGAAAACAATAAAAAATAAGTAATTAATTTTTTTTATTTTTCATAAAAGATAATTTAAGTATATGTAGTATTTGATATTTTCAACTTTTTCTTAAAGTGCATGTACATGCAATTCGACACAGTGAGTTCTTTTTAATGTATATCTGATAGTAAATAAGTAGTACTGTTTTTAACCAGAGTACTTTATTATCTGCAAAGCAATCTTTTCAAA
Organism: Maratus speciosus; assembly: GCA_963932465.1. Taxonomy (NCBI): domain Eukaryota; kingdom Metazoa; phylum Arthropoda; class Arachnida; order Araneae; family Salticidae; genus Maratus; species Maratus speciosus. Next base: position 358,958,071 of record OZ010789.1, read on the forward strand.
ATAAAAACGCTTTGAAAAAAAAAAAAAAAAAAGAATTTCTTTATAAAATAATAAAAGATAGTCGACTTAAATGTATTTAGCTCTTAAGATAATTTTACAAGATTTATACATCTTTTGAACATAAACTTTTTTTACTGATATTTTTTTCTTAACCATATCATTTTTAAAAAGTAGCTTGAATTCGTGCATGTTTGATTCCGATAACATTAAGAATTTTGCTTAAATTGTTATTCTATGAAGCACTTTATCATCTACTGTGCACTCTTTTGAAGATTTCAAGCTTGAGTCATTTGGATTTGCTTTTATATGAAGCCAAGTGGGAAAAAATTAAATGCATAAATAAAAACTTCTGGAATCAAAAGAATTACTTACTTTAATCCTCTCTTGGTGCTTCTTCCCATGCCATATCCATAACTCACATTTAACGTCCATTCTGTTGCCCCTCTGTCACTGCTTGGTTTTCTATTGTTGTGTGTGTCCGAAGCTCTCTGCAAAGATGTGACAGCCCGGAATGAAGCCCCCTGACAATAGGAAACTTGACGATTGTTCGTGCGGAAGAGATAAGAAAAAACTGGAAGAAAAGAGAAATAACGTGTGAGGAGGCGCTAAATATGTCTTCGCTGTCTGTCATCCATTTCTTTTTTAAATTGATAAAAAAAAAAAAAAAAAAAAAAAAAAAAAAAAGGAGATGGAATTTCGTGAATGTTTGTACGGTTATAAGGTGGGTAACTGATAAAGTAATGGAGCTTTCGTGCGTATTGTTTTCAATCTGATTAATGCAGAATTCGATTCTGCAGTCAGAGTTATGAATGAGAGATGCTGCGTGTGAGCCCATCTTTGGAAGGTTTCCTAAACTTGAAGAAAATATTTTTCGATAAACTGGATTTTGATTTTTTTTTCTAAAAGTAACTAATTTTTCAATAAAAAAGTGCTTTTGATCATTGATTATTACACTTGTCAAAAACAAAATTTCTAAAAAAACTATATAACGCCTGTCTTTCTACCCCTTCATGCTCGTAAAGAAGCATGGAATGCCACAAAATTATTACAATTTACTGAAATTTAGTATACGTTCCCTATTAAAAATGGCGTATTGCCATCGATTTACAGGGACTCATAAAAGAATCCTGATATGGTCTGATATTTGCGATACATTACACCAATATTAAACGATATAAATATTACGCGCGTTGTAATTTTACAACTGGCCGATTTAACAATTAGAATAATAGTGTTAAAATTAATCAAGCGATATAGATATCGATACAATCTAACTTAGCATTATTAGTGATTATGGAGAATTAATAATTATGGGAACAATAGTTATGTGGCCTTGTGGATTTTTAAATAATAATTTGGTGATCTGTAGTCGAATTTTGAAGAGAGAAAAAAGAAAGAATAGAAAATAATCATCAAGAGAATTTTTTAAAAATTATAATCTAATAATTAAATGAATGATTTGAAACACTGTCTGATTAATTATGGTGCATAAAAGAGTATACTTTCCAAAAATAAGAAAACTATGCATGTAGAGTAGAACGAGCTGAACTAATTTTATTAGTGACACTTTTTCAAAATAATTTTTATTGTGATACAGATTTGTTTCATTGCTACATTTTCCCTATCACCAATATAGAAAATGAGGCTTTATGATAATAATAACAATAATAAATTACCATCGCTCAATAATAATTATGGAAATGATAATTACGTGTTCTTCTGGATTTTTTAAAGAGAATTTTGTGATCTGTAATCAAATTATAGGAAAGAAAAAAATCAACAAGGGAATTTTTTTAATTGTAATCTGGTGATTAAATAAATCAATTGTAAAACTGTCTGATTAATTGATGTTGTTTAATTATTACATTTTTCCTTATTACCAATACAGAAAATGTTTAAACCTTTATAAAAATAATAATAATAATAAAATACTTTCACACAAACTTAATAAATTTCAACACCATATATTCGGCACAGACTAATCCCATTGTAAAGCTTACACTTACCAAGGGAAAAAATTGATTATAAAATTCCATCCTTGCATGCACGAACTTACTTATGATAAATAAAAGAGTGCAATAATAAAAATAAGAGCTACTCATCCTAACTCATCCATAATGTATGATTAAAAAAAAATAAAAAATACTGGAAATTTCCTGTCTATTCAATCATGTTATAATACGAGATTTTTCAAACATCTTCAAAACATTTACCTTAGCCTATTGTCATATTAATTGTACGAAAACCCCTCACAAAAAACACTTTCGTAAGATTGCAGTAAATTATATTCACTATTGTTCGGTATGCATCTTTCCACAGCATAAAAGTTACTCATACCATGTTGTAAAAAAATCCGCAATATTTTATTTCTTTCTTTATTTATTTTTAGCATGAAATATAAAACTAGCTGTTATTAATACATTTATTAAATAAATTTGGACTTTAACCCTTTATGTCCTAAATTATGAATTCATGAAAATTTAATCTTCTAAAGCATTTTCTGTGAATTTTTGAAACTACATTAGAATATTTATACAATCATTTAATAAATTTTAGAAAGATTTTGCCAATTAAAATTAATTAATTAAATTTGAATTTATAGGGATTTTGTGCAATATTTATAACCCCACTCAAATCATATTAAATTCATATTAAAACTTGGAAATTTTTCCAGAGAGAAACATCCGTCTTGGATACGATATTTCAAAAGAAAATCAAATTTCAAATTAATTGATTAAAAGACGCTAAGGCCAACCCAAGTGAAAAACCCTAGGATGTCAGTGCGCTATACTGATGGCCCTGGTTCGTGTCCCGGCATGGAATCTTTTTCACTAGGGTTGGCCTTAGCGCCTTTTAAGCAATTAATTTGAAATTTGATTTTCATTTGAAATATCCACTGCAATCTTTTATTTAAAATATTCCTTTTAGTATTTTGTAGAATTAGGAAATATATTCATATAATGTTCTTACAATAGAAATATAAAAATATTTCCTAACTGACCCCCCCCCCCCCCCTCCCTCCAATCTTTCAAAGTCAAGGAAGCTGTAAAGATGCAAAGGCAAAAGAAATCATCTTTTTAAAATTATTTTTGTTTTGTGAAACCAATAATGCTTTTGGAACAAGATAATGCAAAGTATCTATAACTCATTCTAAACTGTATTACTACTAATCGATGTATTAAATGAATTTTATAAGCTATTTTAATGGTACTCTAAAGTACCGACTGGGCATAAAGGGTTGAAACCACATTGAGGCATAAAGAATTAAGTTTTAAAAAGGCTTTGTAGCTTCATTATACTATATTTTCCAAAGTTCTTCCCCTATAACAGCTTTAACCAAAAGCAAATAGTTCAATATTATAGTATTCAATGAGGAAAAAAAAAAGTCCAGACATAAAAATAGTCAGATTGGATACGGTCAATGAAGTAATAGTTTATTTATGAATCTATCCGGGTGATTCTCTCCGAAGCGCTTGACATTTTTGATGAATTATGTCGGGAAGTATAATTTCTTTGGCATTCTATTAATGCAATGTCCTTTTTCAATAGCTTTAATTATGGAGTGCGTTATTGTAGGCGGTGACGGAGAGTGGAAACAGAAAAATAAACCCAAGTTCAATGATTCTCGTTTTGTTGAGTTCAGTTCAGTACTGTTGTGTCCTTGAGGAGCATGTCTCAGTTATATTCGGGTGAAAAGTGATTGAAGAAAACAAGAAAGAAAAATCAAGCATCAAGCACAGATTATGAAACACTTTCCAACATATTTAGAATAATGTACCAATACTTCAACGCTTAATGCAAGTAATGGGATGTCTAATTAAAGATCTATAGATTTGTATTTATACTACATAGTAAGCAAAAGTTTATTTCTGTTAGGAATCACATAACACAATACAGTGAGTATGAAAAAAAAAGATAAAAGTTAAGTTATAGAGAAAATTAGAGCTATTCCTGTTATTTTTTTCCATTTATGTTAATCCTATAAATTGCTTTAACTATTTATCCCCTTAGAGTTTTTGATGCATTTATGTTATAGTAATCCCCCTCCCCCCCTTTTTTTTTCTTTCGTTTCTTTACTCTTGCTTAAGAGTTATTTCCACAATTTTCTGGTTTAGTTGAGTTTTAATGGAAAAATCTTTTGTTTTTCTCTAATTTTCTTAAAAAAAAAATAAATAAAAAATGTTGGAAAGAGTAAAGTTGAAGCCACTGTACAGGTCACTGCCTCAGGTCTAGAGATTCTGGAGTTAACCATACTGTTCATAAATATTTAACTTATTATCTCCTTCTCTTCATTTGTATCTCTTGTCTTTACTGGCTTCCTACATTAGGAAGATTTCAGGTTTCTGTCTAAATTTAAGATTTGAAATTTTATCAATTTTATTTGGTTGAATGTCATATTTCGTTATGATTATCCCCAGATTCATTATCCTATTTGTTGGGAAATTCTGGAATTTGCATAGTGTGAAGCTAGAATCTTGTTAAATTATTAATGTATATACATATTTATACTTAATGAAGTCTTTCTTTAATTCATTTCTGCTTAAGAACTTTTTTAATTAACTTCGTAGATTCGGTTTTGTTTTTTAACCCCCTCCCCCTGTTTTCGTCTTTTCTAAATTCATTAGTGTTTCGGTTAAATCAATTGGTAATGAAATTCCTTCCTTTGGAAATTCTATATACAATTCCAAAAGTGAAAAAAAAAAAAAGAAAAAGATAGAAAGAAAAGAAAAAAACCCCCAACACAGTTGAAAATTCCTATTGAACATTTTCTGGCAATAAGCAGAAACGTACTGGAATTCTTTTGTGCAGTATATGCCTTGTAGAATTTGCATAAATCGAGTTACATGCAAAAAAAGTAGTTAAATTTAAAAACTCACACCAAAACTAAAAATTTACCTCTAGCAATTATTTCTCAAATATAATACTTTAAACGGATTCTTTTGTGTTTTCATGCAAATGAACAACAAATGCTATGAAAACCACTTTCTATAGCCAACATCTTATAGTGATCTTCCATGATATATATAAATGCTAATAAATGTTATATTTGGTGTTGTGTAACATCATTAAAATACACTGCAAACGATTTTTTGCCATAGACCATAGTGTAACGAATTTTTTTTGAGTGACCCTGTAAACAAAATATTAATACAGTCGGACCTCTATTTAACGAAGTCGCTAAATCCCGAAAAATTTTTTGTTATGTGGAAAATTCGTTAAATAGAGATGAACCTTTTTAAATACTTTAAACTACACAAAACAGATTTTTAATTCATAAACACTAAACATTATTAAAAAACTTAACTAATCAGACTTTTTTTGTAAATCATATTTTATTATTATTATTATTATTGTTGTTATTCATTTTACCATATCAAAAAGAAATCCGTAAGGACAACAAGAATTTTTAAAAATATTGTCCGGAAATACACTGTATTTTCAGTTTTAAGAAAATATTTACATTAAAATTTATGAATTTTAATGACATTATCGTATTTATTATAACAAGTAATTTTAAGCATTGTATTACTACATGCGTCCTTAAATTTAGTTACTGAAACTTATTTACTTACAGAACAGCCTTTTTAAGTGTGAAAGGGGGATATTGAAAGTTTGCATTTCCTTGATGAAATGCAAAGAATGACAGGGATTTTACTGCTCTCGTTGAGTTAGGCACCTGGTAAAACTAATTCAATGTTATTCAGCATTATAAAATGTGTAAAAGAAAGAATAAGTTTGAAGTGTCCGGAAATATTTTGAGAAATAGGGAGAAAAAAAAATTGTATTAGAAGAAAAAGTTCGTTAAATAGAGAATACACTTCGCTATTTGGAGGTTATTTTACGAAGAAATTTGCAAAATGTTGTTGGTTCCGAGGAAAAGTTCGCAAAATAGAGAAGTTCGCAAAATAGAGGTTCGTTAAATAGAGGTCTGACTGTACTACACACTTCATTTTCAATGCTAAACATGCCAAGATAAGTCTCAATAACGTATATAAATTAGGAGACAATCCGAGTATGTTTATAGACAGACAAACGGCTAGACAAATCGAATTCATAAACATTTTTCAACTATTGGAAAGTGTTTAGATGTGAGAGAACAGTTTTTTACTTTTTTTTTCATAGATACCTTTTTAAATGCAAATTCTTGAAAAAAAAAATAATATTTAATATTTTAAATAAAAAATTCATTGTTTTAGAAATTTATAAATGGATCCAAACACTTTTTTCTGTTATCAGGACCGAAAGAAAAAAATGTTAATTTGTCGTCAGAATCCACCAAAAATTATATTGTTAAGAAAAAACATGTCAGTTAGTAACCCTGACGTCACACTGACGAGGGCAACACCTAATATATTTAACTTTTAATGCATTTTTTAACTTCTAAACATTGCACGATTTCAATTTTTACACCGTAGAATTGGAAGGAAAATGTTCTTTAAAATGCAATTTGCTTCAAAAGTCTATATCAATTTAGTTATTTTTCATGGTTTTTATTTTCAAGCATGATTTTTTAAAAATCTTTATCTACCGCGTTCAAGCCCGATTACGAAAAATGAACCTATTTGAACTTAAAAGAATGTAAATAGTTCAGAGTTTACTTCTGGTTAATATTCTATAATAAATAGATAAAGTAATATAAATAAAACACAAATTTAACGCTCACGTAATCGAACTACGCGCTTAAAACACTTAAATTACCAGAATAAAAAAGACTGCTGTAAGTTGAAAAATCGTTGGCCATGCGACTAATACGAAGTGTAACTTTTTACCTTACTTTTACCTAAATTTTCAAACTTTATTTGAATACATTATTGATATTTTCATATAAAAATGCTCTTTAAAATGCAATTTGTTTGAAAATGCAATCTCAATTTAGTCATTTTATATTCTTTTAAAAATAATTTTCAAGCATAAATTAAAAAAGAAAAAAAATCTATATCTATCGCGTGCAGTCCGATTACGAAAGATTGACCTATTTTCACTTAAAAGAATATAAATAATTCATTTGCGTCCAGTTAATACTCCATAACGAAATTAAAACTTCACAAATAAATAAATAAAATGATATAAATAAAGCACAATTTAACAGACACGTAATCGAACTACACGCTTATGTCACTGAAATTACCAGTATCAAAAATCCTGCTGTAAGTTGTGAAATCTTTGGCTATAAACTCCTGCCATGCGGATAATAAGAAGTATCACTTTTATTAAATTTCCAAACTTTATTTGAAAATATTATTGATATTTTCATATAAAAATGTCTATTAGTGTTATTAATGCGCAACTAAATTAATATATTAAACATAAAAAAAAAAAACTATTAGAGCTTTCAATGAAAAAAAAATTGTCATAATGGAGAGAAGGACTTTTTTTATCATCTGGATAAATCGTTATAGTGATTTTAATTGCTAAAAGGTGTAAATTAAAAATTTAAAAATAGTAAAAGTAGATGTATTCGACTGTTTACATGTTTCCACCCTACCCGAGTCATTTTCAAGACAAACAAATAAAACTATTCTAAAATTGCACGGTCTATGAATCTCCATCATTCAATTTTTCATGTTCACTTTCACATTCTGCACAGTATTTTTTTTTGTATTTTAGTTAGATGTTTATTTTTATTTTTCGTAACCATTGTTGTTGTTGTTGTTGATTTGGCCCGTTCTCTGGACTCGGTGAGCAGTTTTTTTATTTCTGTTTAGATGGCTTATTCGTAACCATTGAGTAGCTCGAGCCATAATTTTGGTAAGTTAAATTATGTTACATCGTTTTATATTGAATTTTTGAGTGTTGCGATCTCTAGTGGTTTCTCTTATAATGCATGGATTGGATAGCAGTGTTGCCAGTGGGCTACTTTTTTAAAATTCATATTTCTTGATTGGCACCAATTTTTTGAAATGGTAAAAATCGCCTTATTTAATGACACATAAATTAAGGCGAAAACAAGAGAAATTTTACCATTTCAAAAAAGTGGTGCCAATCAAGAAACCCGAATTAAAAAAAGAGCAGCCCACTGGCAACACTGGACTTGATGGATAAATCGTATTCTACGTTGGTGTAGTACAGTTGAGGTTTGTTTCAACAGAGCAAAAAATGCCCAGACCAGAACTCGAACCTGGCTTGCCGTGTTCATGGTCTACCTATAGAAATATCCAGACTGTATGTGGCTGACATAATGACATATCGAACAAAGAAGAGTGAATTATGTCAGCCAGGTGCCGTCCGGATTGTTCAATTGGTAGGGCATTGGCACGGCAAGCCACAAGGTATTCAGGTTCGAGTCCTGGTCCGGACATGTTTTGCTCTGCTGTAATAAACCTCAACGGTGCTATTTTAACGTTGAATATATATTTTTTAAAAATCCCTGCCGGCCCGGCCTACAGGCGGAGGTAGATTTCGAAGTTAAGTATATTAATTGCACCAACAAAAACTAAATCATGATTAGATATAAATCCACTTTAACAGTTTTATCTGGCCGCTTTTGATGAATTTTTATTTCATTTTTATATAATAGCTGGTTTTGTCAGAATCATATTAAGGCGGTATTAAAAAAAATACTTTTCCATGCTCGACAACTCGAAATTTTCTGGCACATTTTCAGATTAATTTTTAATAGAAAAAATACGAAACTTGCTGACGTGATTTTTGAAAAGATTTATAAGCGACATGTGTTTTTATTTTTCTTACAATTAATTGAAACTTGATTAATAAACAATTATTTTCTCAGCAGGGCAATATTTTTCGTTTCTAACAAAATAGCTTCGGGAAATTCTGTTCAAAATGCCCACTTTGACATGATTTTTTGAAATATATTCTGCCTCTATCAAAAAATCGATCATTACGGTACATTATATAGTTTCTGATGAAGAGAATCTATCAATTGGACGCGTTTGAGAGCAAAAATTAATTTAAAAATGAATAAGAAAAAAGGCAGTTTGGATTTGAATACATTCTTAATAAGATGATTTTTTTCTTCAACAGCTATGTATTTTTAATTTGTTTTTGCTGTAAGAATTGGTCCTATCAAAAACTTGTCTATATAAATGTGGAAAACAATATTAAGAAGATATATGATAAATTCATGGGGATTTTATATCTTGTGAATTGACGGAGTTATAGAATTTTTTCTTCTTCACCCCCCTTTTTTTGTTTTCGTTTTCAATTATTTTTGCGGTACGAATTGGTCCTATCAAAAACTTGTGAATACAAAAGTTGTAGATAATATTAAGGAGATGTATAATAAAATTAATTGGATTTGATATCTTGGGAATTGACGAAGTTATGAATTTTTCTCCCAAAAACCCTATTTTTTGGGCCCCTTGAGCCCATTTTTAATTTTATCCAAAATCTGTGATACATAAATTTTTGGTCCTATTTTTAGAAGTAATAAAAACTTTAAACTGATTTGATATGTACAAAAATTAAGAAGTTATGGGGTTTTTTCTGTTTTCACAAAACCCCTCCCTATTTCCATCCCCTTGGTCCGATTTTGCCCATTCACGAACTTGACCGAGATTTTATGCCCCTTGATTTTATGTATCAGTTTGGATGAGATTTGTGCAGAATTGTAGAAGTTATCGTGTCCAGAAGAAAGTGATATCTATATAGAGATAGATACTGTTGGTTTGTGGACCATTTTGTTGTCAATCATTCACAATATTGCGGTTTTTGATGATGGTCGGTAATGTTTAATTAATGGTTATATATATATATATATATATATATATATATATAAAGTTTTTTACTGATGGTGGTTTTGGGTTCTAGGGGTCATGATCGGTGTAGATCTGCAAAATGTTTTCAGAAATTCCAACATAGGAACGACGCCAATAGGTAGTATTTCATATGAAATCTACCTAAAATGGTTTTCACCTTTATTCAGAAACCCGGGAATCTGATTTTGGATCCCCTAGTACTTATTAAAAATAATTAATAATTTTCAAAAGAGACAAATGTCTTTTTAGAGTACTTTTTACTACTAGAATCATTTTTCAAAATTATCTCTCTATTTCTCAAAAAAAAAAAAAATAAATAAATAAATAAATAAAATCTTAAAGACAATACTTTTTTGAAAAAAAAAATGCACGAAGTCTAATAATTTTACCTTTCATAGAAATTGAGATATATCGATATAAATATGACGAATCTGGGATCCCATTTTGTATCCCGTAGTATTTATTAAAAATAATTAATAATTTTCAAAACAAAAAATGTCTTTTTATGAGTATTTTTTTTACTAATGGAATCATTTTTCAAAATTCTCTCTCTCTTTCTCAAAAAAAAAAAAAAAAAAAACTTAAAGACAATACTTTTTTACCAAAAAGAAAAAAAAAATGTACGAAGCCTCATAACTTCATCTTTCATATAAATTGAGATATATCGCTATAAATATGACGAATCCGGAATCCTATTTTGAATCCCGTAGTATTTATTAAAAATAATTAATAATTTTCAAAAGAAAATAAATTATGGGTACTTTTTACTACTAGAATCATTTTTCAAAATTCTCTCTCTCTTTCTAAATACTTTTAAAAAGAGTCAAATGTCTTTTTAGAGTACTTTTTACTACTAGAATCATTTTTCAAAATTATCTCTCTCTTTCTCAAAAAAAAAAAAAAAAATCTTAAAGACAGTATTTTTTTTTTTAAAAAAATTTGCACGAAGCCTCATAACTTTATCTTTCATAGAAATTGAGATACATCGATATAAATATGACGAATCTGGAATCTCATTTTGTATCCCGTAGTATTTATTAAAAATAATTAATAATTTTCAAAACAAAAAATGTCTTTTTATGAGTATTTTTTACTAATAGAATCATTTTCAAAATTTTCTCTCTCTTTCTCAAAAAAAAAAAAAACTTAAAAACAATACTTTTTTATAAAAAAAGAAAAAAAAAATGTACGAAGCCTCATAACTTCATCTTTCATAGAAATCGAGATATATCGATATAAATAGGACGAATCTGGAATCCCATTTTGGATCCCGTAGTATTTGTTAAAAATAATTAATAATTTTCAAAACAAAAAATGTCTTTTTATGAGTATTTTTTACTACTAGAATCATTTTTCAAAATTCTCTCTCGCTCAAAGAAAAAAAAAATCTTAAAGACAATACTTTTTTACCAAAAAGAAAAAAATCGTACGAAGCATCATAACTTCATCTTTCATAGAAATTGATATATAGCACTGTAAATATGACGAATCCGGAATCCTATTTTGAATCCCGTAGTATTTATTAAAAATAATTAATAATTTTCAAAAGAAAATAAATTATGGGTACTTTTTACTACTAGAATCATTTTTCAAAATTCTCTCTCTCTTTCTCAAAAGAAAAAAAAATCCTAAAGACAATACTTTTTTACCAATTTTTTTTTACGAAGCCTCATAACTTGATCTTTCATAGAAATTGAGATATATCGATATAAATATGACGAATCTAAAAAACGGCGAAAAGTGATTGAAAGAAAGTCATATGTAAGAGAGAATAAAAATCCCTTGTAAAAATGAAAAACGGACACTAAACCGATAAAATTTGTGAGAATGAAAGATGACGTTAAAATCAATTTCTGAGTTAAACTTCCGTTTCCCGAGCGACTTAAATTTATTTTAAAGAGGAAAGTTACCCTCAAGCCCCATAAAAATCTATATATGTATTTTAAATTTATTCGAAAGTTCACTTTTTCTGAACAATTTAAGATCCTTCTTAGAAAATTATTCTATAAAATAGATAATTTTTTTTTCAGCTACAGTTATGATATTGTATTTTGAAATTAATGTTAAAGGATTTTTTTTTTTGAATGAATGAATATTTTTTTGCGGATGATAACTTTAAATGTATTGAAGGCAAAGACATTAAATTTGATCTTTTCTATATTTTATTCTGTAAATTGAATTTAAATCCAAGAAATCGGTTTAAAAAATTAGAAATGACCTGTGCCTCACTAATGGATATTATTTAAAAAATACTATGTTTCCTCTTAACATAATAAAAATAATAGAAATTTTATTCCATTTAAAAAATATTAATTCCTCACATGGGAAAGGATGTAAGAAACTGTAACATTTAAAATCTTTATCTTTAATAGATTTTAGATTGTAAGTTAATCATTTTACCTGCTCCGAAATTAGAAATCACGTTTCCAATGAAAGAAATTCTGTTAGCAAATAACTTTACCTTTTAAGAGCGACTTCATTTAGATTATTTATTTTCATTGTTTAAATGCAGAGTTTTGTTACAATTTATTAAAAAACTGTAACATTTCAAATCTGATAATAAAACAAAAGGTTGCTAGCCAATGTGTATTTTATTCCGAGATTTTAAACCCAGATTTAAAAATTAAAATCACAAAAATAAAAATAACAATTATACTCGACGTTTCGGTTTTTCTTTAAAACCATCATCAGGAGTAAATTTTCTTAAACACAAACTGCAAAAATTATTTACAAAATTACATTATCGAAGCAAAATTCAAACTGAAATGAGTAAAAGAAATTTCAAATCTTTATCTTTAATAGATTTTAGATATCAAGTTAATCATTTTACCTGTTGCGAAAATAAATAGCACGTTTTCAAAGAGCAAAATGCTGTTGTCAAATAACTGTACCTTCAGAAAATGACTTCATTCAAATCATTTATTTAAATTTTTTAAAAATGCAAAGTTATAGTATAAATGAATCAAAATCGCGTGATTTTAAAGGTAATTTTTGAAATTTTTCTTTTTTTTTTTTCTTTTAATAAATTTTTTAAACTTTATTTTTTATAATTTTTATATAATTTTTTATAACTGTTGGGGGACTGGTTTCCCTTACTTTATTACTTAAGATGGCCGATGAACGCATAGGAGAAATAATACAATTAATGGTTTTATTTCCTATTCATGCATAATGTTAACCCAGATTCCCCCAAAAATACTCAATTTTCTTCTATACATTATTTTTATTAAACTAAATACAAGATACAATATAACAAAAATAGAGAATGTCCGTAAATTTTACTTGGGATTAAAATTTGAATATTTTAATTAAAATTTACGCTTTATTAAAATATTTTTAATAAAGCGACATGTAGACGCTGAAGCTTTTCCAGTGCAATAACCTTTGCGATATCTTTTGAATTTGCCTGACCGAAAATAAACGTAACCAAAATATCTATTCAACTTCTTCACAATCCTTACAAAAATCGAGCACCTGGCTTTTCGTGAAGATCTGAAATTTTCCTATCTTAGCGTACTATCATTTATTTATTTCTTATTCTAAAATCCCATATCACTAATCTATGGTGCCTTAACATAACTTTTATATTTTATATTTTTTTAACTAAAATAAATGTTATAATTGTTATTATAAATGCAGAATGGAATTTTATTTATCTTCTGCTCAAAAAATCGAAAAATATATCGCAATCCAAAAGAGACTCATCGTTCATCGAGTTGTTAAAAGCAAGTAAAATAAAAATTACAAAAATACTTTCTATGTATCCCTTTGGATATCAATTTCGACTAGAGTCACAGTCAGGCCGTGTACTAGTAGATCTGCCAACTTACAAAGTTTATAGCTTCTGTGCTCCGATCAATTTCGATGATACATAATATAGCTAATAGAGCTAAAAGACCTCCCGTATCAGTCAGGTAGTATGTGAGTAAGATGAGGGAGCAAGGAAGGAAGTTGTGCGTTGCCAACAGTAGACGTTAATCTGCAAATTCATAAATCACTATTTATCTGAACCCACGGTTCCCGTCTACCCCACAGAAACTATTCAGGGAACAGATAGTAACGCAGTTTGCAATTTGTGCCTTCGATGTTTTATGTGTTGTTCAAGTTTAGTAGAGATGTAGTCTATGAGGTGGCCGATTTCCCCTCCATCAGTGTCTGTTTATTTATTTGTTTTTCCATGGGTGGCAATGATAAGAAAACCAGAAGGGTAAAAATCAGTAGAATATTTTTCTTTAATTTCTTTTTTTTTTTTTTCAAATGAGTAAATGCTACGTTCTAAGAGTTGTACGTCATCTTCATTGAACAGATTATAGGGAAGTCAACCTTTCCCCTCGAAGAATCAAATAAACATTTATATAGATAGATAATGTTAGGAATTTTATTTCTATCTAACAGTATGACTTTCTTAATAAAGGTTCAGACATAATAATAATAAATACATTTTTTCACCACTTCAAACGTTTCTGGTCTCCTTAAGGGAAAATGTAAAAAATAAATTATAGATATGTTTTGATTGCTTTGTGTCAGCGATCAAAGTCATTTAACAGAATAGATACTGATTGCTTAGAAGTACACTAAACACTATCCGTAATAGCGGAAGCCATATGAATATCACAAAGTGTGATCTCCAAGATCTGGAATTCTCTTTATATGTAGGCTAGAAATGAATACCGAAGACCATTATAATGTCGAAGACAAACAACAATGCCAAATGAAGACGGATATTTGTGGCGTTCAAAAGACAATCCGACTAACTCAATTTTAAGTGAGGTTCTTTTAAGCAAAGGAACATTGACAATTTTCTATATATTTATACAGTGATAAAAAGTTACCCTTGATTAAAAGAAAATTACTGAATTCAATCAAAATATCCCGAAAAGAAATATTATATAGATACAATACTTTTATAGTTACAATAACTTTAACAGTTTATACTGAACATTTTAATTTGATGGAGTTAATCGATTTGTGCACTGAACGGCTCATTTAATGCTTACTGCCAGAAGAAATCGAAAACGGAATATTCTTCTTCCCTAAAAACTACTTACCTCGACCAATGAAACAAGACTTTCGACTCAAACTGTCCAAAACCACTCTGAAGCAAGACCATAGTCAAATGTTTCTTTTTCTGGAGAGCCAAAAACTTTTAGCTACAATGTCTTTATTTTGAACAAAATTATATGAATGGTTTTTCAACTAATCGAGATGTGTGTGTGTGTGTGGGGGGGGGGGGGGGTGGAGCTTAGTGCCCAGAACCGCCTTCTCTGGGGCTCTGAACTGGAGTCTGTACTGTATTTTTGCGAATGTTATGTGATGTGTTAACAGAAGTCACTGTTCTGCTTAAAGAAAGTGGACCGACGAACAGACCAATTTTAGGAAAAGTGAATCGAACAATGTTCTTTTCTATCAAGAGTCCAATTTTACGGACCATTTTAAGGCTGTTCTCAAATCCAAAGGGTCAACTTTCTGACATAAGTTTTAATTCGTTTTTGTTCGGAAACGCATGAAACTAGAAAGTGTTATTCAGAAACTATGTCATCGAACTCTTTTTTCCGTTTTCTTGTAAACGCAATAGATCTTTCTGAAAATACAAGTCAAAGTTGGCATCTTGAACTGAACTTCCGAACGAAAGAAGAAAATCCAGTCAGTAAAGGGAGAGAAATGCCGTGTCACGTAATCAGAATAGCTTGTAATTCAATAGGTAATTTATTGATAAAAAAAATGGAAAACACAGTTCGATTCCAAATCGTTTGCATGGTCAGGCTTTCCAATTTTATATTTTTCTGTTAAAAAATGAATTTGTAAATGCGTCAAAACGTTTTGCGCTTGTTGAGCAGAGCAGTTGAGAACGAATGTAATCAGGGCCCGACTTAGGCTATGGGGGGCCCCGGGGAAAGTATCATTCTGGGGGGCCCCTTTTATCTATCTATAGATCTTTTTGTGAATAATGTGGAAGTAGCTAGTACTAAACTTTATACATATTGTATTATATGCATAAGTTTTGTACCCGGTACTGCTTACATCTGTATACAGAGTGTCACAAAAAGATGGTCACAAAATACTAGTAGGTTAATAGTAGGAAAAAATGATAGATTGTTTGATACGAGTATTTCTTTCCAAACTTTTACTTTGCTTATCTACGAACGTTATAAGATGTCTAAAAGAAAATGCTCCAAATTGGTCATAATTAATGGTTTTAACTTGTCATGTTACGAGAAAAACGTTAATAAAGAATTTCTTTTGAAAATAATAGAATACTAAGTTGTCATAATAAAATATTAATCATTAGTTTTCTAATGATATAGTTGTTTTTTTGGATGGATGGAGAGGGTACTGGAAGCAGAGAAGGGGAAGGGGGACCACACTTCCTTTCAAAATGTTTGAAAACATATGAATTTTGGTCACTTTTGTTTAATTTTAAACGTTTGGCACCTTTTAATGAAAATCCTGACTACTCTCATGGGGGGGGCCCCCTAGAAAGGGGGGGCCGGGGCAGCTGGCCCGCATGCCTTGCATAAGTCGGGCCCTGAATGTAATAGCAGATGCATTTTTATCTGAAGGGAACGTGGGACTCGAAATATTCCTGTATTCGTACAATAAAGTTCTGGATTCGGATGAGATTGAGTCATGGTCTGCTCTGGTATCCCAATGTGTGGCTTGTCAGTTCCACATCAGCAAAAATCGGAAATAAATTTAAATTAATGAACGATAATTGTAGTGATCGGATTGTCGCCAAGTTTCTGAATGACAGATATGAAATATACAGCAGTGCATAAAACAACATATGTAGCATCAGAAAATCTACTAAAATAGCGGATTTGGTTGCAATAAGCTAAAGGTGGTACGCCCAATGTTATCAAAACGAAACTGGTCTGAAATTTTAATATATTTTTAATTATCTATACGTTGTTTAATATACTGGAATACATTTAGCACTAAGTCTCATCTCATTTCAAAAAGAAAATGCCCAACACACTTTTCTAATCTATTGTCACAACGGGCGGTTCAGCGACAGGAAGAAATTCTTCTGAATGACTAGGACAGAATGTTACAGACCCGCAATAATTCCGCAATAATTTAGTGATAGGTACCATACCTTACAGGTGATCAACGTTGCAACGACATTTCGTCCAGAGGGACTATATTCTCTATTTCAAGAAATCATACTTTTCTTTTATTTGTTTTTCTGAGATGGACAATTTAAGTATTTAACGTTTTGTACCAAACAACTCATTCAAATGTTTTTTTCTTTATCTATGATTGATTTTAATTTTCTGATAGCTTAGCACATCTGTGGATAATGTATAATACATCGAAACTCCTCATTGTTCGCAATATCTTTGCAAAATCTTAATACCTTTTAACTGTTTTGAGTCATATTAGAAAAGAATTATGACCTATAAAACTATATAAAAAACACTAGGAGTTGATTCTCTACTACATATACTCCAGATATTAGAACAGTGATAGAACTTAAACACGACACACGCATCAGGTTTGTCACGTTCGAAAATTCTACTGATACATGAGCATCGCATTGGCTTCTGTCCTTAGTATTTTGGGGGGTATTCTACATCAAAGGAAATATTTTATGATATTTTAAAAAATATAGGATAAAGAGGATTGTTATAAAAAAGAAATCTTGTATTTGTCTCAATAACTAACAAGGGCGATAGTAATGTGGATTTTTAATCACATATATTTCTGTTGTCAGCATACCTTTATATGTGCATTTTCAAAACACACAACCTTGAATAAGGTATTATTCAAAAATTTTTTAAATAGGCTTCCTACATAGTACACTTAAATTTCGTTAAAACATGCATTTTGAATAAAAATTACAGTTAATTAAAAATTAAATCAGCATTGTTTTCATAAATGCAATGAAAGATTTCTCTCAAATAAATGTTGCCACAGAAATAAAATACTACATTATGTCATATACAGCAATGATTATAAAAAATAAATAGTACAAAAAAAGATAAAAAGTGGATGTCCCCGCACGGGTTTATTTTATATTTATAATTAAAAAAGCAAAATTGAAATTGAAATATTTAGAAGAAAAAACAGCATCGATCAATAGAAGCAGTGTATTTCATGTGCTTCCTAAAATGTGTGCTTTGTTATATTAGATTAAATTGTATTGTATGTGTATTATTTATATTTCTTTGTTCCATGATTTTCCCTAGGCGGCAGACGTCACCCTCTGATACAGTTAAAATATGATTGTTAATTTTTTCCTTACGCGTGCCTTTTGCTATCTTTGATCGGTTTTTACTGTAACTTTGGTAGAATAAATCAGTTTATAGTCTGGCTTGACCAATGTTGTTTGCAGATATTTTTATCCATAATTTTTCTTTAGAAGTTTAAACCTGCATCTAAAAAATGTTAGATTGCTGTGCGAAATCCTCTCACGGATCCACTGGTTATCTCCATATTTCCTTTACATTAATGTTTTAAATGATCGAATGGAAACTTTTTTTTTTTTTCCTATCACGACCCCCTAAATTATCTTCTTGTGAAGCACATTCCAATATCACCCAAACATATGTTTTCGGTTTGCCAGTCCACTGACTTCGGGATATCATTATCATTTCCCGTCATGCGTCATCAGCCGGTATCACCTTCTGTTTCCATGAAAAAAGCGAAGAAGTTCCCGACTATTAAGGATATCTTACTCAATGTTAGATCAGTTATCAGTACGGGGGTGGTGGTGTTCATTATTATTAGGCTGAAGATGAGGGGACGATGAGGCCGTTTGGGAACACTGAATCTGACTTCCTCCGAATCCAATATCGCTCTTAATAGAGCACGGTAAACATTAGACGGGGATGGATGCTCTGTTATTAGTCTGCTTTATAGAGAATGCCGGCATACAGTTTCAGGAAAAATGAGTAATTTGTGTTATAGTAATTATAATACAGTAGAATTTTCCTTTCTGTATTTGCATGAAAAATGTTCTTGCTGCCTAATAGTATTTGTTTAGGTTAGCATAATTTCGAAATCATGTGATTAATACATTCGTTTTTTTTTTTTCGAAAGGTTACTAATTAAATAAATTTTCTAACTTCACTAAGGAAAAAAAATCATATTTTGTGATTTTATGTGAAATTTCTGTTTTTGAAGGGAAACTTTCTGTTTTGAGTTGAAATCGTTAATTTCCCCGGAATTAACGGAAAATTTCCTTTTAATCATATTCGTTATAGGTCAAAAACAGAAATGTTACTTATAAGACAGACAAATGGGAATGTTCCATTTGAGTTGAGAGAAAACGGAAATATTCCAGTGAAATTTTCGTAATTGATGTCCTAGCTTATAACGAATGCGTTCGATGCAGCCAAATGGTGTAGGGCACAGAATATTCATGCTCTAATGGCGAGTACCACGATCACGACAACGAATATCAACACTGAAGTATCGCACGATATATTGCCGCTGATAGTTCTGTAAAATAATAGTGAAATTTGAAATTTGACACTGTCAAATTGTTGTTACGTTAGAAAATATTTTTCTTCTCAAAATCCTGTTTGCCCCTTTATTTTCAAGAAATGTTTTCATAGCTTCACTGCACGCTTTTGGATGGAAAGCACTTTGATAATTGTCGCCATCTAGTCGTTCCCAATGTTTGTTAATTGATATTTGAAATTTGATTACTTGTTACCTTTTTATTCTTTACATGTAAATTATTATTATTATTATTATTATTATTAATTAATTAATTAATTAATTAATTTATTTATTTATTTATTTTTGTTTTCTCTGAATTTTATCCAATTACTTAATAAAATGATAGAATTTTTCCTTCAAAGTGACAAGTAACATATGGAAAATACCTACTAGATTTATTAAAAATGCAACAGTAGACTTCATTTTTTAATACTTATATAATTCGTGATATACAGACGTGTGAAAATTATTAGAATAATTGTAAAATTTACATTAAAAACTTGTTATATTAAAGAAATATTTTAAAAATATTGATACATTTAATATTTAGTATGCATCCCCTTTTTTTTTAATTAAAGAAATGATGGAACACTCGTCTTGGCATACTTTGTATGAATTTTTGGCAATTAATTTTTATTTCGTTGTTATGATGCCAAATTTGGATGAGTCTTTCTATCAGACCAGTCTTGTTTGTGATGTTGCATTTTTTAAAATTTTTCTTAACAATGGCCCAAAGGTTCTCTATGGGGTTCATATCTGTACTGTTTCCAGGCCATGGAAGTGTTTTCTTTAATTTAATTAAAGAAATGAAACATCACAAACAAGAATGTTCTGGCAGAAAAACTCATCCAAATTTTGCATCATGACAACGAAATACAAATTATTTACCAAAAAACTCATACAAAATAGGCCAAGACGTATCGAATCTTTAATAAAAAACAAGGGGATGCACACTAAATGTTAAATGTATTCATATTTTTTAAATGTATTTTTTCTTTAATGTAACAAAATTTTAATGTAAATTTCAGAATTATTCTAATAATTTTCACACGTCTGTATATTGTATTGTATGAATGCCACACTTACAAGGAATCTTAGTCTTTTTAATCCATTTATGCCTGAATTTTTGTTTTCTCAAATTTGTCGGTAAAATCACTTTAAAATGCTGCAAAATAAACTGGAAAAATACTAAAAGAAATTACGCTAAAATATTTTTGTATTTATTTGGTAAAATGTAAACGTACTAAATATGGGAATATCCATATATGGATAAATGCATAATTATGTGTTTTGTCTAAATTTATATAAATTAAGCTTTTAAATTTTATATTATATTCTGTAATTAGTATTTTTATGAACTATTAAAAAATATATATTTATTTATTTACAGAGACTTATAACTTTATAAGTATTATTAATAATAAATTAAGAATAATTGTATTTGAGGCTAAAAAACAGTTTATTTGAAAATCATTTTGAAAAGGACTTTACATAAATAACTGTCCCCTAAACAGTGATGTAGTCGTAAAAAAACCAAAGGGTATACGCTAAAGTCATAAACGTCACGCCTAGGGTATTCGCTATAGCTTTATTTGAGGAACAGAGGGTATACGGTGCTTCTTTAAAAAATCCAGAAGGTATACGGTGTATGCCCGCGTATACCCTCCACTACACCTCTGCCCCTAAATGGCTAATAGAAATATGTACCCATTTGCGCCTAGCGACCTATATTTTTTACGTTACAATCATGCATAAAAAATAGGCTTGAACATATAATTTCGCAATTAAAAAAAATAAGTATTTCAAAGAAATCTACAAGCTAAGATTATGACTTATTTATATGTATCCTTGATACACAAAATACAAAATAGCTTACTTTTTACATTTCGCTATCTTGGAAAATAAAAAAATCTATAAACACCGAAAAAAAGCCTTTATTTGAGAAAATAAATATCAATCTTATGCTGTCATCTCCCGGTAATAGATAAAGACATTTATAGACAATTTTCATGTTGTAAAGAAGAAGAAAATTATAAAAAATTATTAAAATTCGAAACGTTCCAAAAATGGGACGCTAGGCATGAATGGGTTAATACTTGCTATATTTGTATATTTGTTGTTTTACTTGATCTACCTCTGAAGATGAATTGGGTATCTATTAGACTTTTTAAAATTCCTGTTGCTCTATTTTGTTTCTAAAGCTAATAGCATTTACTTTTACCCTCTTTCCTTAAGGGGGCTGGTCACTCAGCTTCCGATTTCCCCTCACTAATGTAAAGTCTATGGGCATTTGATGCATTCATATATTTAAAATATCTCCTCGGGAAATTAATATTTTTAACTCCTATTTTTTGTGTACACTTCCTAAAATATGTCTCTTTTTTTTTTCTTACTTCTCAAAATGTTTCTAAAGTATAGACTTAATTTTATAGGAAGTGTTAAAATCTTACTCACAGTCCGCTCGCTTTTAACACATAAAATATTGAATTCAACATAGATTTTAGAAATATTTTGAAAACTAAGAAAAAAAGAGGCATCTTTTAAGAAGAGTACATAGAAAAAAAAAAAAAAGATTAAAAATATGAATTTCCCGAGGAGATATTTTAAATATACGAATGCATCAAAAGTCCATAGTCTTAACATTACGGAGGAGAATTCCAAAGCTCAGTGACCAGCCCCCTTAAGAAATAAAAAGTTTAATTACATAAAAGTATGCAAATAGCACGTGTAAATTGTCCGAGAACTCGTGTGGCTTTAGTTAGGTTTTTACTTAATTTCTCAGGTTCGTGAGTGAGATAGTAATGTATAAAGTAAACAAATTCTAGAAGCATTGAAGATGAAACAATAATTTATTAATACATCAAAATGACAAAGGCATTAACAACATTCCTGGAGTAAATTTCCCTGTGTATATATAAATATCAACATTAAAGAATACATAGAAAATTTGTATAGATTATAGTTTAAACATTCATAGGGACTCTGATACTAAAGATGCCTGATTTTTATTTATTTACTTTAAATTTCTACTCTGTAATTTTGTTGTTCGAATTGATAAACTTTCCCACTCACCTCTTAAATTCAAGGTCAACAGCGTCATCATAGCAATCCATTTGAGGACATATTCCTTACATTGCACCACTCTAAAAAAAATTCTAACTCTTTCTGTTTTGCGGTAGTTCATAAGCAAAGCCGCATTCTTCTTATTCCCGCCGGTGAACACCAAGTTCTCCTTTCTTTAAAGAAAAGGTTGTTTTCTCTCTCAGATAAAACTCCATCTGCCTTCCCTTTCAATTCTCAATCTGCCTTAATTTTCCTGTATGCTTAAATCCCGCCTAAAAATCCTCTACTCCTATAAAATTTTCCAAGGGGCGACACCTTTCTGTACTTTGCAAAACTATTTGTTGCTGTACCCACTGACGCTTACTTACGCTTGCATAACATCATAATTTTTCTAGTAACGCTAACTGGTGTGGTCTAAAACTAAGCCCTTAATATCTTAATCCCTTTTATGGCGTAATCTGAAACATGTGTTACTAACACGAGACATTTTTATAGCTAACTTGCTAATCTCGCTAAAATTTACTGATGACAGAGTTACCAGATGTGCAAAAATCGAGTCTCATTTGTTTTGAAACTCTATCTATTCAAGTCTAACTTGTGAACGTTTCAGACAAGTTTATTGCCTAACCGAGTATTTTCTTTACCAAACACGCAGTTAAAACGGTAGTTCTCTCTCATTCTAGAAATTCCATTCTTCTTGCGACCCCACATAGCACATGCAAGTCTAAAAACATATCCTGGTGGTCCAATTTTCATGTTGTGTTTTTGTGTCTCTTTCCTTCCCTTTAAGCACACGTGTGATATGGCGGTGTTATCCCGACAAAATACAGAATGTCTACAAATTAGCTGGGCAAAAAGAATGATTTATTGAATGGAATTGATAGGAAAAAAATTAAAGTACACATTATTGTATCGGTAAATCATTTCTTGCCACAGATTTATGAGCATGTTTCCGTCGATCAAATTAATTGCAGTGCAGATTCTTGATTTTAGTTCAAGAATGGATGCAGCAAGTGACGGCTTGTACACTTGATTCTTTACAAAACTGATACGGGGAAGGGGGGGGGGGGGTGAATGAAAATTCGAATACAATTCATAAGTCTAGTTTTAAGTGCCGCAAAATAAGCTATTTGCCAATAAAGCTCAAACTTTACGAAGTGATGAGCACATGAAGAAAAATGTAGAGACTATTAGTAATGTACCAAATGTAGTCCAGTGAGATAATGTTGTAAGATTTAGAAAGGTTTTCTGTGTGTACCTGTCTTCCGTTGCAAAAAACTACTACGGACAAAACCAGGTAATTAATAGCAACTATATAGAATTAAATTAATTACTTTTAACGACAAATATAAAAACAGCAAATCTAATTTACCTAAGAAATTGTATTATTTTCTGCTGGAAAAAACACTCAATTTTTGTTTTTTTTCCCAAAAAGCTTCATTTTATGAAGTATATCACTTCGAAAATAAAAGTACGATATTATCTACTTTCATGGACTTGTCATAGTTTTCATCATTTCGTAAAGTCTACTACAGCAGCTGTCGGCTTTTTGATTAACGGCGTCAACCAACACCTACACGGGAGGTCAGCCGACGACAAATTCGCCGTGATCTACTCCGAAGTGCGGAAAGTGATATTTCTAGAGTTTTTCCCTAGAAGTTCTTAACTTAGAGAATTCAGACATCGTATCTTAACTGGCCTTGACAATAAGTGATGTTATGAGATTAATTGATTTCGACATTAAATGACGTATGGAGTTTTCGTCTAATTTATTCATTAAAATGTGATAGAAATGGAAATGGCTTTGACCGGCACACGTGGCACACGTGTATAGATTATTTTTCTCGAATAAAATGAGCTTCTCCAGAAATTGCATTAAAACCGAGGGGGAATAAATGTGAATTATTGATATAATTTAATACATATAAAAAGTGTAATATATAATATTTATGATTGAGGTTATAAGGTCAATTAATTTCACATTAATGCCATGTAGAGTTTTACATTTATTGTGCTTTATTCATCCAAATGTGATATAAATATATATTGATTTCTACATGAATAATCTGTTTAGTCAAAATAAATTGAGGTTCTCCAGAAAGTTCATAGAAAGCCAGAAATATTCTGTGCTTTATTGGTATTGTATTGAAAGTGTACAAAAATAGTTATGATTTGATTTATAAATATCTAAAGGAAATTTGAAACTTTTTAAGGTTTTTCTCTCGAAGTTCTTCACTTTGAAAGTTCAGACATCATTTCATAACTGGCCTTGACATAAGTGACATTATGAGATTAATTGGTTTCGACATCAAATGGCGCATAGCGTTGAGCTTTTCTTCTGTTTTGGTTTATTCCAATGGGATATAAATGGAATTGCTTTCAACATGGATAAATTATTTTCGCTATAACTTAATGTATCTAAAAAGTGTAATATACAATAATTATGAATAATGTTATGAGATTAATCAATTTCACGTTTAATGACATACAGAGTTTTACTTTAATTGTGTTTTATTCACTCAATGTGATATAAATAGTTACTGACTTCAACATGAATAAGATCTTTAGCAAAAAGAAATTGAGGTTCTATAGAAGGTGTATAGAAAGAGAGAATAGCAAGAGAAGAAAAAAATAATTAGGACTTTATTTATAACTATCCCATAAAAATTGTAAACTTTTTAACGTTTTTCTCTCGAAGTTCTTAACTTTTCGAATTCAGATATAATTTCTTAACTGGTACTGACAATAAGTGACATTCAGGGATGTAGGGTATACGGGTATACCTTCTTAATTCTTTTAAGGAAGTCCGTATACCCTCTGTTTATAGCGTATGTATAATGTATATCATCTGGTTTTTTTTTTTTTTTTTTTTTTTTTTTTTTTTACGATTACACCACTGGTGACATTATGAGATTAATTGATTTCGACATTTAATTATGAGTAATGTTTCGCTTCTCTTCTCTTCTATTCATCCAAGTAATATAAATGAAATTACTTTCTATTTTATGATATCTTTAGTAACTAATTAAGTAATAAAGTAATAATTAGGGGTAGTAATAAAGTAATAATGAGAGGTATCACATGTAAATATTCAACATTTAATAAACATTTCTCAAACAATCACATAACTTACAAGACGTCACATGATACAACAGAGAAGAACAATTTCTCTGATATTTATTCCCAATGAATTGTGGGAGGAAAAACTTTGGTGCTGACATCTAGACTTAATAAATTGAAACACAAACATGGCATCTCTCCCACTTAATATTTGAGTCGGTCAGGAGCTCTTCTGTACCTATTGGATCTTCTCAGTACCTATGGAGAAGAAGAAGAATTATTTTTTAAACATTCTGCAGCATCAACCGTAGAACTAGTGGGAACAGAAAGTTTCCGAAGTATTGATTCAGAGTCAGTTGATTTAGGACTTGAAGAATCAGGACCATGAAAGTCAGTTGGTGTAGGAACTGGAGTATTTGGTTCATGAGAATCAACCGGTTGCAGATTTGTGATACTATTCTGTATTGTTGGAGAATCACCTTGTTTCACTATTGCATTTTCACTTCTGAAGTTTCCTGTATCACTTTCTTCAGAATTTGTATCATTGAAACTAACGAAATCTCTGAACCTACATTAGTTATTTGATCAACATGCCTTTTCCAAATATCCGAACCAACTTTAACTCTATAATGAAATTTTCCTTCTCTTGCTTTTATTCGACTAATTTTCCACTTAACTTCTGGAGTATAATTTCTTACAGTTTCTTTCTGGTTAAGTTCAAATTCTTTTATTTTAACTTTGGACTTTTTCGCATCTTGTTCATCATGAACAAAATTAGTAACATTTGGCCCTATCAGATCTATTTTTGTTCGTATATGACGTTTAGAAATAGAGATGCAGGACTCTCTCCCGTTGTAACATGAGGCATCTTCCTATATTGCAAAATGAAGCTATTTAATTACATTTCCAATGTACTAGGTTCGGAAGCTAAGGCTTTTAATCCACGTTAGAGATTTTGCACATATCTCTCCGCCTGTCCATTTGTAGCTGGATGGTATGGAACACTGACCTTATGTTTTACACCATGATTTTTCAAAAATATCTCAAATTCTGCAGATTAAACTGTTTAGAATTATCTGATACTAAAGAAATAGGAAAACCGTATCGAGCAAAAAGTGATGAAAGACAAGTAATTGTATTTTCTGAAGTTGTTCTAGGAACAATAAAAACGTCTGACCATTTTCTATGGCCATCAACCACTAAAGGAAGCATTTTTCCCATAACCGGACCAAAATAATCAATATGAATTCTTTGCCATGGAGCTGTAGGCCATTACCAATGGTGTGTATCAACTTTGGGAGGATTATTTTTCAAATTTACACAAATAGTGCAATTTCGTTAAGAATTTCAATATCTTGGTCTATGCCTGGCCATCATATAAAACTACGGGTTAAAGACTTCATTTTTACTATACCAAAATGACCAAAGTGTAATTCTTTTAAGATTTCTTTTCTATGAATTTCTGGGATAACTACCCAACATTCTTTTAAAATACAACTATGTCGAAGAGTAAATTCTTCTTGTTTACCGCCGAAAAGTGAATTTTTAGGAATTTCAGAACCAAAAATGAGGTGATGAAAAATTTGACGTAAAAGGGAATCAGATTTTGTAGCTGAAGCAATAGATTTAGAAGTTAATGGTAAAACAGAGAGTCGATTAATTTGAAGAATTTCAGATTCATAAATTGCATCATTTGAATTTAATTGTTGAGGCAGATCTTCACTACGTAAAGGAAGCCGTGAAAGAGCATCAATATTTCCGTGTTTAGTAGTTTTCTTATAACGGATATCATATTGAAACGCTTGTAAATAAATTGCATATCGTTGAATTCTAGCGGCCGATAACACAGGAATAAGTTTAGAAAGAGAAAAAATAGACACTAAATGTTTACTGTTAGTAAATAAGGTAAACCTGATGCCTTACAAATATTGAAAAAATTTCTTCACACCAAATATCATAGCTAATGCCTCTTTATCAGCTTGACTATACCATTTTTCTGCATTATTCAAAGTTCTGGAAACAAACTCAATAGGTTTTTCAGTGTTATCTGGCATCGTATGCGAAAGAACTGCAGTGATACCATAAGGAGAAGCATCAGTAGCTAAATCTTAAGGTAACTTAGGATTAAAGTGAGTAAAAACCCTGTCAGAAGTAATTTCTTTTTTATATACTTTTAAATGCTTGTTCACACTTATTAGACCAATTAAACTTAACATTATTCTTAAGCAAATTATTTATAGCATTTGCAATAGTAGATAAGTTTAGTACAAACTTAGCATAATGTTTAACTAAGCCTAGAAAAGCTTTAATCTGAGATACATTTACTGATCTTGGAGTATATAAAATTGTCTCAATTTTACCTTATGTTTTATTAATACCATGTTTATCAACTTTATAACCACAATAAGTAATCTCATCTGCCATAAAGAACGATTTTTCTTTGTTTATCCTTATTTTATAATCCCTTAATCTTTCCAATACTTGCTTTAAACTTTCTAAATGAATTTCATCTGTTTCACCTGTAACCCCAATATCATCTATAAAAATTGTAACTCCCTCAATTCCACTTAAAATATGTTACATTTTTCTTTGTCATATAGCAGGAGAACTAGCAAAACCCATGGGTAACTTAAGGAATTGGAATAATCCTTTTGGTGTATTAATGGTCAATAATTCTTGGGATTTTTCATCTACGGGTAATTGAAGGTATGCTTGATTTAAATCAATTTTGTAAGATGCACACCACCATCTAATGTAGCTAACATATCTTCTATCTGAGGTAAAGGCTATTTTTCAACTTCCAGAAATTTATTTTATGTTACTTTAAAGTCACCACATAAACGGATTTTCCCATTAGGCTTAACCACTGGAACTACAGGAGTTGCCCACTTGCTGTTTGTAACTGGATTAATAATACATGCATCTTGTAAATTTTGTAATTCTTCATTGACTGATGCACGTACTGCATAAGTGACAGTCCTAGCTTTGCAAAATATGGGTGTAGCTTCTCTTCCAAGGTAAAGTTCTGCCTACAAACCTTTAATTTCCCCAGCCTTATCAGTAAATAAATCAGAAAATTCATGTAACAAATCTTGTAATTTATCAGAATAATTTACAACTTCATTCACATATACTGATTTTAAATTATGTGGAAAAATATCAAATTCAGATACCCAATCTCTACCAAATAATAATGGAAAATTATCTTCTTTTATCAGATACAACTTTACCTTTCTACTTTCCCCAGTTTCCTAGTTTCATAAGTAACATTTATTTCAACATAACCCACAGGTTTGAAAATTTCACCAGTTACAATTTTTAACGGAACATCTGAAGAAAATATTTTATAATCAGGAAAAATTCTGCGAAATCTTTTAAAGGAACTGCAGAAATTCCAGATCCTGTATCTAATTCCACATCAGCTCTAGCCTTGTTTTCAATGAAAACAGACAACTTAATAGGATTTGAACCTTTGTTATATTTAACAGTTAACACATTTACTGTATTTTAAGAATTAACATATTTTTGAAAATTTGTACTTCTACATAATTTACTTAAATGACCCTTTTTTTCACAAAGGTTACAAGTAACATTAATAAATCTACATACATTTGCTAAATGTGAGGCATTTCCACATCCATAGCACTTTAACTTATTTTTATTCATGTCAGAATATGTGTTATTTACATGATTATTGATATTCTGTTTTTGAGAACAATTTTGTAATTTCTTATTTTGTACAATTTTTGTACTGGAAATTTTATTTACATTGAAGTTTTTATGCTTAATTTCAGCAATTTCAATATCCACATTGTAAAAAAACTAAAGCTTTTTCAACAGCTTTTTCGAAATTTAAGTCATTAACTTGCGTAATCAATTTATTCTGAATGCTTTCATTTTTCAGACCGTGCAGAAACTATTCCAGTAAATTTTCATTTAAAGAATCACCTGTAAATGAACAAAAGGTCGTATCCTTTTTTAATCTTGCAGCAAAATCTTGAATTGATTCAGCTTCATTTTGAAAACATTTTCTAAATTTAATACGTTTTATAAAATTTTTGGGGGCAGGGCTTAAGTGTTTAACACGTTCACGCCGGCGCGGTAGGTCACATTCAACTGTCTCAGAGTTGTCAAGTCTCCGGCTTTTTGTACACCACTATTATTTTAGAGAAAATGTTGTTTCTTTAAATCGCCAAGTTGTTCTAATTAAATAAAACAACATTTTCTGTATTAAAATACTGGTATCCAAAAAGCCGGAGACTTGGCAGCTCCAAGACAGTCGAGTGTGACCAACCGCGCCGGAGTGAACGTGTTAAGCAAAATATCAACAATCTCAGTATATTTTAATATTTCACAATCCTTAGGTACACATAAATCAGAAAGTTACCCGTATAATTTAGGTCCCAATAACGATAAAAGAGCAGGAACTTTTTTTTCTTCTTTAATATAATGTAAAACGAAATTTCGTTCCAATCGTTTCACGTAAGTTGTGAAAGACTCAACTTTGTCATCAAATTCTTTAAAATTATTGAACATTTTACTATATTATATACAGCAAAAGAGTAAAAATGCAAAATAAATGTAATGCAAGGTATCACTTACCACCGCCGATGATAAATATGAAATTATTTTGCTAGAATAAAATGAGCTTCTGCAGAAATCGCATTAAAACCGACAAAAATCTGAGAATTATTGATCTAATTTAATAAATATAAAAAGTGTAATATGGAATACTTATGATTGATGTTATGATATTAATTAATTTCACATTTATTGACAGGTAGAGTTTTACTTTTATTCTGTTTTATTCATCTCAATATAACATACGTGTGTATTGATTTCAATATGAATACGCTCATTAGCAAAATTACAGGATAATTGAAAACACTATCCGATATATGACCATAGCTATCATACAGTTCACAGAAACTGGATGAAATTTTGGTTTAAAGCATTTTAGGTATGTAATGCGCTCAAGAACGACATGAAAGACAATAGTTAAACTCTAACAGTTACAGCTACAGTGACAACATTTCGAAAATTTCAAATGGCAACACCTACTTTTTTTTAATGGAATATAATCTACATAGTGAAAATCTTAAATAGCGTTATAACGGTGTCTGTAGTACGAAAATCGCCGGCCGTAGACAGATTAAGAAGAAAAGTGAAAACAACCAATATGGACAGAGAAACAAGAGAAACAAAATATATTATTGTGTTTCGCAAATTTTCCACGTGACCTCCTTCACATACGATGACACTTTGCATGCGACATATGGTGGATAGCACTGAAGCACATACCATGACAAGAGGAATCAGTTGAAACTGACGTCTCATGGTATCTTTCAAATCAAATGCAGTTTGCTGATTAAATGCATACACTTTGGATTTCAGGTATCATCCCCAGAGCCCGAAATCCCTTGGTGTGAGATCGGGGGACCTTGGCAGCCATGAAAACGTGAAATTACCTATAACTCTGTCACAAAACTGCTGTGATGAGAAACGTTTGACAGAAGACCCCACATGTGGGAGAGCGACATCTTGCATCCACACGACGATAGATCATTTCTCTGTTAAAATTGGAATTACGCAATTAGAAAACATTTCTAGATAGCGAACACTCGTTACCGTACACGTTTGTAGATTTGCGGCAGTAACCTTTTCAGAAAAGTAAGGACCGAGGATGACGATAATTTTTATACCGCACCACACATAGACTTTTTCTTCTTGTAACGGAAGAGTGCTACCACATCATGGATATTATCCTCTGCTCAATGCACGCAATTCTTCTAATTAATGTTACCAGTCAACGAGGAATGGATCTCGTCCGCCCACAGAATGCGTAAAAGCCTGCTGTCATTTATACTCGTCATACCGGATGAGAAATTATTTCGCAAAATCTAGCCGTTGTTGCTTATCTGCTTGCAACATCTGGACACGCTGCTATCGATACAGAAACATGTGGAGAACAGAGCACATAAGTGGAATTCGGCAACTGCAGAACGAGTGAAACACTGTGTGCACTTCCAAGAGGAACTTCGATTATCATCTCATGAACTTCTACAACAGCTTCGACAGGAACTGAAGGTCGTCCAGGTCCACATCGATGGCCTGTGCAACCAGTTTCTCCAAATTTCGGCATCAAGTCCGGTTCAGCTTTTACAGTACACTGGCCTCGGCGTAGCCCATGGTTTCTGCAGTCGTTCAGGCAAAGTTCTTTACAATTTCCCCACGTTCTTTCCCTGTAAGCGGCATGTTGTTCAGAGATCAAGAAAGCAAGGTACGGGGCACGCATTCCCTTTCTTTCACTTAGTGCGTCGACGTTAGTCATAAGGGTGTTTTACTCCGAACCAAGAAATCTGCATACCTTGGTCTCTTCTTCTCGTTTCGAGATAGATTCAGTAGGCTGATATAGTGTGAAATGTGACGTCATTAGACTGAAAAGTCGTGTTCTGGTGAGACCACAGTTGTTTTCTCTTTTCTTTAGACTGTCTATAGCGACGGCGATTTTCGTGCTACAGGTACTGTTCTAAAGCTTTTTATGGCTTTTCACTATGAAGATCACATTCCAATAAAAAAGATGTTACCACTTCAAATTTTCGAAAATTTATCACTGTAACCGTAACTATTAGAGTTTAACTGCTGTTTTTCATATGATTCTTGAGCCCACACATCAAAATACTTCAAAGCGAAATTTCATCCAGTTTCCCTGAACGGTATGATAGCGAGCGGCTTATACATCGGAATTTTCTTTAAATCACCTGTAAAATGAAGTTCTCCAAAAGATGCATAAAAATTCTGTGCTTTATTTATAATGTATAGAAAGTATAAAAAAATAATTATGACTGGATTTATAATTATCTCATAAAAATGTTAATCTTTTTTATGCTTTTCTCTGGATATTCTTAACTCTTTGAATTCTGACATCGTTTCTTAACTGGCCTTGACAATATGTGATATTATAAAATTAATTGATTATAGGACATTCAATGACGCGTACAGTTTCCTTCTATTTTATTCATTAAATTTGATAGAAAGGGATATTGTTTTTAATATTAATAAATTATTTTGCTGAAATAAAATGAGCTCCTCTAGAAATTGCGTAAAACAGAGACAAAAAATTGTGTAACAACTGTACTATTTAAATATTACTAATTAAGTAACTTAATACCTGTAATAATACAATAATTATGATTGATGTTATGAAATTAATTGATTTCACATTTAATGACGCGTCTAAAACTTTACTTTTTTCTCTTTTATTCATCCATGGGGCATTTCAACATGAATAATCTTTTTAGCCAAAGTAAATTGAGGTTCTCCAAAAAGTGCATAGAAAGCCATAAAAATTCTACGCTTTGATATCGTATAGAAAGTGTGCAAAGATAATTATGATTTGATTTATAACTATACCCAGAAAATTTGAAACTGTTTAACATTTTTTCCTTGAATCACTTAACTTTGAGAATTCAGACATAATTTCATAACTGGCCTTGAAAAAAAGAAATGTTAAAACATTGATTAATTTCGAAAATTAGTGACGTGAAGAGTTTGCAGTTATTTTATTTTATTTATTCCAGTGTGATAGAAATCTATATTTATTTCAATACATATAAATTATTTAGCTAAAATTAATTAAGGTTTTCAGTTTTTAGCTCACAGGCTATCAAAGCCTGAGAGCTAATGTGCCCGCCCGTTCTGTATGTATGTACGTACGTATGTATGTATGTATGTATGTATGTATGTATGTATGTATGTACGTAACGCGATAACTCTTGATAGAAATATCCGTTTTGCTTCAAAATTTTTTCCTAGGTTCATTGTGATAAGGCGCTTCCCTGATTAGTTTTGGGAGTTCAGTGGTTAAGGATAAAGGGGGAAAAACGGGGTTAGTCCACCCCCCTTAATTCAGAAAAATGGGTTTTTCATGCAGAATCATTCGATTTGCTCCGAATTTGGTATACCGGTTTATTATGCTAAGGAACATCCCTGATTAGTTTTGGGGGCTCATTGGTTAAGGATAAAGGGGGAAAAGGGAGGTTAGTCCACCCCCTTAATTCAGATAAATGGGTTTTTCATGCAGAATCATTCGATTTGCTCCGAATTTGGTATACCGGTTTATTACGTTAAGGAACTTCCCTGATTAGTTTTGGGGGTTCATTGCTTAAGGATAAAGGGGGGAAAGGGGGGTTAGTCCACACACTTAATTCAGATAAATGGGTTTTTCATGCAGAATCATCCGATTTGCTTCAAAATTTTTTCCTAGGTTCATTCTGATAAGGTGCTTCCCTGATTAGTTTTGGGAGTTCATTGGTTAAGGATAAAGGGGGAAAACGGGGTTAGTCCACCCCCCTTAACTCAGAAAAATGTGTTTTTCATGCAGAATCATTCGATTTGCTCCGAATTTGGTATACCGGTTTATTATGCTAAGGAACATCCCTGATTAGTTTTGGGGGCTCATTGGTTAAGAATAAAGGGGGAAAAGGGAGGTTAGTCCACCCCCTTAATTCAGATAAATGGGTTTTTCATGCAGAATCATTCGATTTGCTCCGAATTTGGTATACCGGTTTATTATGCTAAGGAACTTCCCTGATTAGTTTTGGGGGTTCATTGGTTAAGAATAAAGGGGGAAAAGGGAGGTTAGTCCACCCCCTTAATTCAGATAAATGGGTTTTTCATGCAGAATCATTCGATTTGCTCCGAATTTGGTATACCGGTTTATTATGTTAAGGAACTTCCCTGATTAGTTTTGGGAGTTCATTGGTTAAGGATAAAGGGGAAAAAACGGGGTTAGTCCACCCCGATTAGTTTTGGGGGCTCATTGGTTAAGAATAAAGGGGGAAAAGGGAGGTTAGTCCACCCCCTTAATTCAGATAAATGGGTTTTTCATGCAGAATCATTCGATTTGCTCCGAATTTGGTATACCGGTTTATTATGTTAAGGAACTTCCCTGATTAGTTTTGAGGGTTCATTGGTTAAGGATAAAGGGGGAAAAGGGAGGTTAGTCCACCCCCTTAATTCAGATAAATGGGTTTTTCATGCAGAATGATTCGATTTGCTCCGAATTTGGTATACCGGTTTATTATGTTAAGGAACTTCCCTGATTAGTTTTGGGAGTTCATTGGTTAAGGATAAAGGGGAAAAAACGGGGTTAGTCCACCCCCCCCCCTTAATTCAAATAAATGTGTTTTTCATGCAGAATGATTCGATTTGCTCCGAATTTGGTATACCGGTTTATTATGTTAAGGAACTTCCCTGATTAGTTTTGGGGGTTCATTGGTTAAGGATAAAGGGGGAAAACGGGGTTAGTCCACCCCCTTAATTCAGATAAATGTGTTTTTCATGCAGAATGATTCGATTTGCTCCGATTTTGGTATACCGGTTTATTATGTTAAGGAACTTCCCTGATTAGTTTTGGGGGTTCATTGGTTAAGGGTAAAGGGGGAAAAGGAGGTTAACCCGCCCCTCTTAATTTAGATAAATGGGTTTTTCAAGCAGAATGATTCGATTTGCTCCGAAGTTGGTATACCGGTTTATTATGTTAAGGAGCTTCCCTGATTCGTTTTGGCGATTCATTGGTTAAGGATAAAGGGGGGCTAGTCCACTCCCTTAATTTAGATAAATGTTTTTTTTTTTTTTTTTTTTTTTTTTTTTTTTTGCAAGATTATTTGATTTGCTCCAAATTTGGTATACCGGTTTATTATGATAAGGAGCTTCCCTGATTAGATTTGGAGGTTCACTGGTTAAGTATAAACGGAGAAACGGGGGCTAATTCCCCTTCACTTATTTTTTTGAGCGGCATTATTCTTTAAAATAAGAGTATAATATACAATTAGTGTGAATAGTCTGTGAGCTCAATGCCATCAGTTTAGCTGGGCACTTTTCTTTTTTATTAACCAGTGTGTCGCCGTATAATGGTATGCCGTGAGAGGATATCTCTCACATGTGCAGTGAAAATTATGTAAAGTTCTGTCCATATTTTATTAGTAAACAGAAGTGCCTTTATTATCAAAATGCAATAATTTAAATTACGCGAATTTCTCTCCGGCGAGCTTGAGTGTAGTAAAATTGAATTCCTTGGTATCTTTCAGTGTTTGAACAATTTTAGTAAGAATAACCGCAGAAATTATGAAAATGTTTTCACACCTACAAATAAAATGAATGAGATCAGAGAAAGAAAATTGATCTCGAAAGAAACAATTTAAAATGGAAAGTGTTAGGTAGAAAAAAAGAAAATAAATAGAAGGAAGAATTTGAAATTTAAATTAATAAAAATTACGATGTATATAAATATATATGCAATTTTAATATGAATAATAAAGGAGAAAGTTTGTTATTAATTTTGGATAGTGATCGTTAGTGGTTAGTAAACATTGGATGTGAAGGAAGTAAATAAATATAAACTGAGGAATCTTCATGGTAAAATATAAATAAAAAACTTTAGACCTACCTGAACTTATAATGTATTTCATCTTGCCTGAAAATTGTATGTGTTGAATCTATTTAAATTGTGCCAAGTGTTAAGTATTTACTTTTAAATATTTATATTTAATATTTCTTTAATATATAATTGTGATAAATTAATTTGGCACTCAATAATAAAAACATCAAACACATAAATGATACATATACACTTAATAAAACAAAATATTTTTATTTAAATGATGTAGTTAAAAGGGGAAAGGGGAGGGAAGTGCACTTACCCATACTTGAAACATCAATTATTTTGTGTTATAATCAATAAACAAGAATACCATTAATATATTGTTACAATTACATAAAAGCCTTCCTTATTTTTACGAATATCCGCCACGCTAAAAAGTTCAATGTACAAATTGAGTCATTACATCCATTCGGAATGTAAAATGATCAGTCAAATTTTTGTTGATCAATATAGCTGGATTTAATAGTCCTAAATCCATAATAAGCATAATATTATTTCTGAACATGTGAATCAATTGCTAATCTTTCTTCGAGAAGCTCCTTTGTAATAACTCCTTTTGATCATTACACTTGA
Source organism: Maratus speciosus (assembly GCA_963932465.1). NCBI lineage: Eukaryota > Metazoa > Arthropoda > Arachnida > Araneae > Salticidae > Maratus > Maratus speciosus. The sequence continues at coordinate 358,994,377 of OZ010789.1, forward strand.
AGAATTCTTAACGAACATATATCGATTTCTCTAGCTGGCTTGTGTCGTATTTGAGAAAACTGTTCTCAAGATATCTCTTATGATGAAGACTGGATGAACGATGTTACTAAGTTTACCAATCAGGCGGTGCACTTCTGTAATTACCAAATCATCCAAGCTTGGTTACATCTCCAGAAATTATATGCAGAATTACCGTAAAATTAATTGGATTTTAGATATAATGAAACATGTTATCTTGACGAGATTCTCTTTGAATGAAATGATATTGTTACATATTAATATTTAAATTGAATAGACTTTTCCATCTAAGACTTCCAACGGTTTTAGCCGTTACGGCAACCGACACGCCCAAAGGGCGAAAATTTCGCACGTCCTCACATCTCGACGTCTACCGGAGAGAGAGAGGACGCTATCTTTTAGGACGCCACTAACGAACTTCCGTTAGGCGAGAAAGTCGAAACCGATGCCACACAGAGAAAGAAAAGTTTGAATAAAAGATCGTTTTTTGAATTTTCTATTTTGAAAATTATTATAAAATATTCTATTACGGTAGAAAGTATTAATTTTAAGATTTATTATATTATTATTGATAATTTTTGACGATCTTTTATGGCGATTAAATTAAAATTGTTTTTAAGTGAAATTTAACTGAAAAACGAACTTAACGAAAATTAATGAATATTTAAAGGTAGAATTTAAATTTTAAAAGTAAAGAAGTTTTTTGATTTAATTTAAATATTTTAAAATAGTTTTTTAAATTAATTTTAATTGGAAAGGATGTTATTATATAACAGAAAGTTTATATGAAGCATTTGAATAAGCGAAGAAATGCAACTGAAGCAAATGAATGTAATGTATTAAGTCCGTTTGAATATAGTTTACAAACCTCAGATTTATTGCAGGAAATTTCCGAAGAATATATTCGCCCACCTGACACAACTTTTCCTGATTAGAAGGTAAAAGACTTTGTGTGCATATGGATGTACAATCGTGGAAAAAAAAAAGTAAACATCCCCTATTAACTCCTCAACAAATTATCATAGAAAAAAGTTACTGGTACCGAACGATTGGAAATAAAGTCGACGTTTAAATGATGCATATAAAATTTGCTTTATAAAATTTTTAATCTACATATTAAAATGAACCCAAACTTTTTTTTTTTTTTCAAGGGTAATAACCAATTTTAACGAGATATTTCAAATCTTCGGTTCAAATTATGCCTAGACACCAAATTTCAAGTCATTTGAATGATAAACATTTTAATTATAAACATTCAAAATTCAGTGCTTCTAATGTTAAATTACATTTTCATATTTTCATTAATATCTCCTGAAATTATACTCCTAATGTGCTAATTTTTTCTGTAGCAATAATACTAAAATACCCAAACATAAATACGTTTAATTTGCAATTTTTATAATTTAATGATATGAATTATGTATTATGAAATTAATATTCGAAAAAATTATGAATTCCGACCTACAATTTTTTTGATGGATTTAGATTTATTAAGTCCTGCTTTATGGAAATCCAAAATTGCCAATTTTTCTTCCAAGTAGTTTTCAAATTATGCTTTAAAAAACGGCAAAATGATAATTTAAGGGGCCTTGATCAAGAAGGGAGCTCTCTGGATCAACAATCGAGTACCGAACTTCAATTTGGATACAGCCCCTAAAATAGGCTCGTTTTAAAACAATTAATTTCTTGGAAACTTGTCCTACGAAATGCCTAAAAATTTGGTTTTAAGCTAATTGAAGGATGTAGAGCTCATTTATCCTGTCAGAATTGTGTACTGCTATTGAAGAAAACAAAGTTATGGTTCGTTTTAATATGTAGATGACCCCTTAAGTAAATTTTATATACATCATTTAAAAGTAGACTTTATAAGCAATCGTGTGGTTTCGTCTACGATATTTTTTTGCAGAGTTAGTAAGGGGGTGTTTACTTTTTTTTCCACGACTGTACGTCACAGAATTAACTATTACTAAAGAGAAAGAGTTATCAGAAATAAGAAATGATAGAGGATTGTTAAAAAATAAAATATAAAGTGCTATATTACGATCTATTGGTTTTCTATCGATTGAGAACTTACAAATATTACAAAAAAAAAAAAAAAAAAAAAAATCAGTTCTCAACATTTTATGTTTAAAAAACTCTTCTGTAATGAATAATGCAAAAACAACCCATCGGTTTGATCATGGTAAGAGTGCGAAGTAATCAGAAGCATGCCTATCCAATAAAACTAATGAAAAAAATATGAATAATAATGACTCAAAAACGATATAAATATACAAATAAGATAAAATATTTTTTCCTGTGTTATCTTTATGAAACTTGTAAATTTACATTCAAGGCGTCTCTACTCTGTTTTAAAGCCAAGATACTGAATCAATATTCCAGAATCAATGCCTTGAATCAGTGTCTTTATCATGAAAATTAACATACTGTTAGTAACTGTTGATTCTTCAGATTTGTCATACGCGATACTGTTGGGTTTTGAGTGTAACAAATGGTAAATTAATTCAGTTTTGTAATGAAGATATTCTATGAAAGAAAAAATAAAAACTCGGAAAGCTTAGCTATCTGATTAATTGCTAATATACTCATATAATAAAATAATAGTACAAAGTAAAAAAAAAAAAAAGACAAGTGTCTCTTGATCTACGAGAGCAAAACATAATCACGATCGAAAACACACCGTAACTTATTCCGAGTTACCCATGATTCCGAAAAGCGTGCTTTTGTCATTAGGAACTTTAGAAACCAAGAAATTTTCGAGACAAAGCATTTTTAAAAACAAGGTTTCTTTTTCTGCTACTGATTTTCAGAAACGTTTCCGAGTAGTTTTTACAATATATTAATCAGTTGTCTGAAGCATTAAAAAAGTGAATTACAATTAAAACACTACATTACAAACACTGAATTACAATTAACTGAAACAATTCAAAAAGATACATTTTTAGCATGTTTTTTAATTACCTTAATTTAAGTGTACCGTGAAAATTTAAATATGGCTTCAACTATGTTGCGAGACCAAAAGATTATTGTTTCTTTTTCTGGTACTGATTTTTGGAAACGTTCTCGAGCAGCTTTTACAATATATTAGTCCGTTTTTAGAAGCATTTTGTCTATGTATAAAAACAATTTAAAAATATACATTTTTCGTATGTTTCTTAATTACCTTAATTTAAGTGTACCGCGAAAATTTAAATATGGCTTCAAATATGTCACGAGACCAAAAGAATATTGTTTTTTTTTTCTGCTACTGATTTTCGTTAACGTTTCCGAGTAGATTTTACATTATGTTAATCAATTTTTTGAAGCATTTTGTTTGTGCAGAAAAATAATTTTAAAAGATACGTTTTTCGTATGTTTTTTAATGACCTTAATTTAAGTGTACCGCGAAAATTTAAATATGGCTTCAAATATGTCGCGAGACCAAAAGAATATTGTTTCTTTCTGTGCTACTAATTTTCGGAAACGTTTCCGAGTCGTTTTTACAATATATTAATCAGTTTTTTGAAGCATTTTGTTCATGTAGAAAAATAATTTAAAAATATACATTTTTCGTATGTTTCTTAATTACCTTAATTTAAGTGTACCGCGAAAATTTAAATATGGCTTCAAATATGTCGGGAGACGAAAGGAATATTGTTTCTTTTTCTGCTACTGATTTTCGGAAACATTTCCGAGTAGTTTTTACAATATATTAATGAGTTTTTTAAAACATTTTGTTTATGTAAAAAAATAATTTAAAAAGATACATTTTTCGTATGTTTTTTAATTACATTAATTTAAGTGTACCGCGAAAATTTAAATATATGGCTTCAAATATGACGCGAGACCAAATGAATATTGTTTCTTTTTCTGCTACTCATTTTCGGAAACATTTCCGAGTAGTTATTACAATATATTAATCAGTTTCTTGAAGCATTTTGTTTATGTAGAAAAATAATTTAAAAATATACATTTTTCGTATGTTTCTTAATTACCTTAATTTAAGTGTACCGCGAAAATTTAAATATGGCTTCAAATATGTCGCGAGACCAAAAGAATATTGTTTCTTTCTGTTCTACTAATTTTCGGAAACGTTTCCGAGTAGTTTTTACAATATATTAATCAGTTTTTTAAGCATTTTGTTTATGTAGAAATATAATTTAAAAATATACATTTTTCGTATATTTCTTAATTACCTTAATTTAAGTGTACCGCGAAAATTTAAATATGTCTTCAAATATGTCACGAGGCCAAAATAATATTGTTTCTTTCTGTGCTACTAATTTTCGGAAATGTTTCCGAGTAGTTTTTACAATATATTAATCAGTTTTTTGAAGCATTTTGTTTATGTAGAAAATTAATTTAAGAAGATACATTTTTCGTATGTTTTTTAATTACATTAATTTAAGTGTACTGCGAAAATTTAAATACGGCTTCAAATATGTCGCGAGACCAAAGGAATATTGTTTCTTTTTCTGCTACTGATTTTCGGAAACATTTCCGAGTAGTTTTTACAATATATTAATCAGTTTCTTGAAGCATTTTGTTTATGTAGAAAAATAATTTAAAAATATACATTTTTCATATGTTTCTTAATTACCTTAATTTAAGTGTACCGCGAAAATTTAAATATGGCTTCAAATATGTCGGGAGACCAAAGGAATATTGTTTCTTTTTCTGCTACTGATTTTCGGAAACATTTCCGAGTAGTTTTTACAATATATTAATGAGTTTTTTAAAGCATTTTGTTTATGTAGAAAAATAATTTAAAAATATACATTTTTCGTATGTTTCTTAATTACCTTAATTTAAGTGTACCACGAAAATTTAAATATGGCTTCAAATATGTCGCAAGACCAAAAGAATAGTGTTTCTTTCTGTGCTACTAATTTTCGGAAACGTTTCCGAGTAGTTTTTACAATATATTAATCAGTTTTTGAAGCATTTTGTTTATGTAGAAATATAATTTAAATATATACATTTTTCGTATGTCTCTTAATTACCTTAATTTAAGTGTACCGCGAAAATTTAAATATGGCTTCAAATATGTCGCGAGACCAAAAGAATATTGTTTCTTTCTGTGCTACTAATTTTCGGAAACGTTTCCGAGTAGTTTTTGCACTATATTAATCAGTTTTTTGAAGCATTTTGTTTATGTAAAAAAATAATTTAAAAAGATACATTTTTCGTATGTTTTTTAATTACATTAATTTAAGTGTACCGCGAAAATTTAAATATATGGCTTCAAATATGACGCGAGACCAAATGAATATTGTTTCTTTTTCTGCTACTCATTTTCGGAAACATTTCCGAGTAGTTTTTACAATATATTAATGAGTTTTTTAAAACATTTTGTTTATGTAAAAAAATAATTTAAAAAGATACATTTTTCGTATGTTTTTTAATTACATTAATTTAAGTGTACCGCGAAAATTTAAATATATGGCTTCAAATATGACGCGAGACCAAATGAATATTGTTTCTTTTTCTGCTACTCATTTTCGGAAACATTTCCGAGTAGTTTTTACAATATATTAATCAGTTTCTTGAAGCATTTTGTTTATGTAGAAAAATAATTTAAAAATATACATTTTTCGTATATTTCTTAATTACCTTAATTTAAGTGTACCGCGAAAATTTAAATATGTCTTCAAATATGTCACGAGGCCAAAATAATATTCTTTCTTTCTGTGCTACTAATTTTCGGAAATGTTTCCGAGTAGTTTTTACAATGTATTAATCAGTTTTTTGAAGCATTTTGTTTATGTAGAAAAATAATTTAAGAAGATACATTTTTCGTATGTTTTTTAATTACATTAATTTATGTGTACTGCGAAAATTTAAATACGGCTTCAAATATGTCGCGAGACCAAAGGAATATTGTTTCTTTTTCTGCTACTGATTTTCGGAAACATTTCCGAGTAGTTTTTACAATATATTAATCAGTTTCTTGAAGCATTTTGTTTATGTAGAAAAATAATTTAAAAATATACATTTTTCATATGTTTCTTAATTACCTTAATTTAAGTGTACCGCGAAAATTTAAATATGGCTTCAAATATGTCGGGAGACGAAAGGAATATTGTTTCTTTTTCTGCTACTGATTTTCGGAAACATTTCCGAGTAGTTTTTACAATATATTAATGAGTTTTTTAAAACATTTTGTTTATGTAAAAAAATAATTTAAAAAGATACATTTTTCGTATGTTTTTTAATTACATTAATTTAAGTGTACCGCGAAAATTTAAATATATGGCTTCAAATATGACGCGAGACCAAATGAATATTGTTTCTTTTTCTGCTACTCATTTTCGGAAACATTTCCGAGTAGTTTTTACAATATATTAATCAGTTTCTTGAAGCATTTTGTTTATGTAGAAAAATAATTTAAAAATATACATTTTTCGTATATTTCTTAATTACCTTAATTTAAGTGTACCGCGAAAATTTAAATATGTCTTCAAATATGTCACGAGGCCAAAATAATATTGTTTCTTTCTGTGCTACTAATTTTCGGAAATGTTTCCGAGTAGTTTTTACAATATATTAATCAGTTTTTTGAAGCATTTTGTTTATGTAGAAAAATAATTTAAGAAGATACATTTTTCGTATGTTTTTTAATTACATTAATTTAAGTGTACTGCGAAAATATAAATACGGCTTCAAATATGTCGCGAGACCAAAGGAATATTGTTTCTTTTTCTGCTACTGATTTTCGGAAACATTTCCGAGTAGTTTTTACAATATATTAATCAGTTTCTTGAAGCATTTTGTTTATGTAGAAAAATAATTTAAAAATATACATTTTTCATATGTTTCTTAATTACCTTAATTTAAGTGTACCGCGAAAATTTAAATATGGCTTCAAATATGTCGGGAGACGAAAGGAATATTATTTCTTTTTCTGCTACTGATTTTCGGAAACATTTCCGAGTAGTTTTTACAATATATTAATGAGTTTTTTAAAGCATTTTGTTTATGTAGAAAAATAATTTAAAAATATACATTTTTCGTATGTTTCTTAATTACCTTAATTTAAGTGTACCGCGAAAATTTAAATATGGCTTCAAATATGTCGCAAGACCAAAAGAATATTGTTTCTTTCTGTGCTACTAATTTTCGGAAACGTTTCCGAGTAGTTTTTACACTATATTAATCAGTTTTTTGAAGCATTTTGTTTATGTAAAAAAATAATTTAAAAAGATACATTTTTCGTATGTTTTTCAATTACATTAATTTAAGTGTACCGCGAAAATTTAAATATATGCCTTCAAATATGACGCGAGACCAAATGAATATTGTTTCTTTTTCTGCTACTCATTTTCGGAAACATTTCCGAGTAGTTTTTACAATATATTAATGAGTTTTTTAAAACATTTTGTTTATGTAAAAAAATAATTTAAAAAGATACATTTTTCGTATGTTTTTTAATTACATTAATTTAAGTGTACCGCGAAAATTTAAATATATGGCTTCAAATATGACGCGAGACCAAATGAATATTGTTTCTTTTTCTGCTACTCATTTTCGGAAACATTTCCGAGAAGTTTTTACAATATATTAATCAGTTTCTTGAAGCATTTTGTTTATGTAGAAAAATAATTTAAAAATATACATTTTTCGTATATTTCTTAATTACCTTAATTTAAGTGTACCGCGAAAATTTAAATATGTCTTCAAATATGTCACGAGGCCAAAATAATATTGTTTCTTTCTGTGCTACTAATTTTCGGAAATGTTTCCGAGTAGTTTTTACAATATATTAATCAGTTTTTTGAAGTATTTTGTTTATGTAGAAAAATAATTTAAGAAGATACATTTTTCGTATGTTTTTTAATTACATTAATTTAAGTGCACTGCGAAAATTTAAATACGGCTTCAAATATGTCGCGAGACCAAAGGAATATTGTTTCTTTTTCTGCTACTGATTTTCGGAAACATTTCCGAGTAGTTTTTACAATATATTAATCAGTTTCTTGAAGCATTTTGTTTATGTAGAAAAATAATTTAAAAATATACATTTTTCATATGTTTCTTAATTACCTTAATTTAAGTGTACCGCGAAAATTTAAATATGGCTTCAAATATGTCGGGAGACCAAAGGAATATTGTTTCTTTTTCTGCTACTGATTTTCGGAAACATTTCCGAGTAGTTTTTACAATATATTAATGAGTTTTTTAAAGCATTTTGTTTATGTAGAAAAATAATTTAAAAATATACATTTTTCGTATGTTTCTTAATTACCTTAATTTAAGTGTACCACGAAAATTTAAATATGGCTTCAAATATGTCGCAAGACCAAAAGAATAGTGTTTCTTTCTGTGCTACTAATTTTCGGAAACGTTTCCGAGTAGTTTTTACAATATATTAATCAGTTTTTGAAGCATTTTGTTTATGTAGAAATATAATTTAAATATATACATTTTTCGTATGTTTCTTAATTACCTTAATTTAAGTGTACCGCGAAAATTTAAATATGGCTTCAAATATGTCGCGAGACCAAAAGAATATTGTTTCTTTCTGTGCTACTAATTTTCGGAAACGTTTCCGAGTAGTTTTTACACTATATTAATCAGTTTTTTGAAGCATTTTGTTTATGTAGAAAAATAATTTAAAAAGATGCGTTTTTCGTATGTTTTTTAATTACATTAATTTAAGTGTACCGCGAAAATTTAAATATGGCTTCAAATATGTCGCGAGACCAAAGGAACATTGTTTCTTTTTCTGCTACTGATTTTGGGAAACATTTCCGAGTAGTTTTTACAATATATTAATCAGTTTCTTGAAGCATTTTGTTTATGTAGAAATATAATTTAAATATATACATTTTTCATATGTTTTTTAATTATCTTAATTTAAGTGTACCCCGAAAATTTAAATATTGCTTCAAATATGTCGCGAGACCAAAATAATATTGTAAATCTGTGCTTTGCTGGTTGCATGAAAGCCCCCCTCACCCCTAAAAAATCCTGCACTATTATAATGTAATATAATACACTAAAAAATTGTACCTAAAACTGTTATTTTTTTATGATTTATTCTTTGACAAATACTCTATGACATTCAGTGGCACGTAGTTTTTTAAGTTTATTCTACTTAATTCATTCCATTATTCTATGCAATTGTAATTTTATTTTTATCTCAGTATGAATAAATTGTTTTAGTTAAAATAAATTAAAGACCCCTTGAATTTGCCATGAAATAACACAAACGTTCTCCATATTTATCATACGATACAATACAATAAAAATGAATTCATAAAATATTTTTGATTTTAACACCTATGTTTAATTTATAATTATTCGATGCATGTATTGGCACGGAGAACTTTACTTTAATTCCATTTTATTTACTTCAAAGAGTCAAAAAAATTATATATACTGATTTCAATATGAAAAATACCAGAATATGCTTAGCCTCTCTACAGCTCATATTTAAAATATTAGAATAATTACTTTTTTTCTACAAATTTGAAATATCGTTTGGTAATTTAATGTCTTTTAATGCAAATATGCAAACAATATTTTTATTAATAACTTATTGTTGATTAAACTTATTTATTATCTTAATATTAATATCATTTTCGGAAAGATTAATTGAAAAAAAAAATTGAAAAGTCAAAATATTAGAATATTTACTCAAGTGGTTCAAAATATTAGAATATTTCACAGTAATTCTCCTTTAATTATCACCAGTTCATAACTGGTGGCATCATTGATTAAATTCAGACGATTTTATTTAAAATCAGTATTCTTTTTGCAGTTGTTTGCTTTTTCGTCTTGAAATGGGTCGTGTGAGTGCTATTTTTGAATCTATTAAACTTCGTATGGTTGATTTGTATTGGCACGGTAAAAATCAATGTTATACAGCGAATTATTTCATTTTTCGCAATCAAGCGTTAGTTAAATACTAACACAATTTTCAAAAAATGAAAAATTGCAAAATGATCGCCGAAATGGCGGTCGAAAACCAAAAACATCTCCTAGAGATAACAAGAATTTGAAGCGTATAGTTAAGAAAAACTGTTTTAAAAGTGTGCGATTCTTGCACCGAAAATGGAAAGAAGAAGAAGTTGAAGTTTCTACATCGACAACATTAAGATGTCTCCATAAATTTAAGTTTGAATCTCGTGTACCGAAAACAAAACCTCTCATGACTACAAAACAAAAGAATATAAGATTGAATAGGTGTAAATCAAAACTTTAAGTAGTGAAGAAGATTGGAAAAATATATTATTTAGTGTTGAAAGTATGTTTTGTGTTTCATATGGTAATCAAGGTATTCTAGTTAGGAGAATGAAGCAAGAAGCATTTGATAAAGAATGCCTTAAACGTTCCGTAAAATTTTCTGCTAGTGTCATGGTTTGGAGTTGCATTAGTGCAGAAGGTTCTGGAAAGTTATGCATCGTCTACGAAAAGGTTAACTCTCGATATATCAAGAAATTTTGGAATATTACATGATTCTATCATCAGAAGATTTATTTGAAGATGATTTCATCTTTCAACAAGATTTAGCGTCACTGCATACCTCGATATCAACTAAGAATTGGTTCCGCCAACGCAAAATTGAGGTACTTCCTTGGCCACTAAACTCACCAGACCTTAATCCCATCGAAAACTTATGGTGTATAATGCAATGAAAAACTCAAGAAAATCCTCCTTGAAGTAAAACTGAGTTAGTGGCACGTATAAAGTCTATTTGGGCTAATATTGATAGAAATATTTATAAACACCTTGTGTATAGTATACAAGATCGATTGTACGCTGTTATGAAAGCTAAAGGGGTTGCTACATAATATTAACTACCATTTACTTCATATTCGTAAGGTATTATTCTTGCGTAAAATAAAATATTGTAATATTTTGAACCAATCTAAATTTTATTCTAATATTCTGATGTGTTTCAAAAAGCTGTATACCTAATTTATTGTACTGTATCTTATATTTTGTGAATGTTAAAATCTTATCTAAACATTCTAGATTTAATTTATAAGAAATTTAATTGCATTTACAGTAGAGCGCCGATTATCCGAACAAGCAGGATCGACCCTAGTTTGGATAAGCAAAAGTTCGGATAAATGGACAGACAGTTTAAAGGATATTCCTGACTATACTGCCTTCACACTTTATCCAGGCTTAGGACTGGCAGCACCAGTTAGCGCTAGCGTGTTTAAAAACTGTTTTTTTTTGTTTGTTTGTTATTGTTTTCATTTCTATCATTTAAAATTTTATTTTTCTCTTTGTATAATTTCCTGAACTCCAAAGATTATATTTAAGAAAAGAAACTTTTGACTGTTGCTTGCTTCAAAGAAGATGTTCTTTCCAATGCTACCATATCTCGAATTCTTCTTAAATACCTTAGTTGAATAGAATCAGACTTCTTTTTCCGTTCGAGCCATTTCATATGTTTCCAAACATTCAAAGGCTTCGTTATAGGATGGACCTGGGTCTTTTTCAGAGTATTCGTTTTTATTTCTTCAATTTTTTTTTCATCTTAAATCTCATCCACAATCTAATCATCATTACAAAACATTTTTGAGAGAAAGGTTGTTCGGATAAATGGAAGTCCGGTTAAAAAAAATTTTTTTGAGAGAAATAGGCTGTTCGGATAAATGGAAGTTCGGTTAATTGGAGTTCCGATAATCGGTGCTCTACTGTACTTAGTATCAAAAATAAATAAATGAAAAATATTTTTTTTTATTAGTTTTTCTTAATTATTCTAATATTTTGAATATGAGCTGTAGAAGATGTATGGAACACCACAAAATTTTATTACGCTCTTTTATTTAAGGGGTCTCAGGACGCTTAAAATTGGAAAACATGAAAAAGAAGGACCATTTTCAACATTTAATATCTTACAATGTATTTTATTTTAAGATATAATTTTCACTGGAATGAAAGATATAAATATGTGATACAGGGGGCTCCAAACTGCCAGGCTTTTGACGATAAGAAAATCGGTATAACAGATTACGCGCAGCATAGGCGTAGCGTGACCAGAAATTTTGGGGGGGCACCAAGGCCGTGAGAAGTGCGCCCTTAACGAATTTTCAATTTTGCGCGCCCCCCCCCCCAAAAAAAAAAAAAAATCTTTCTCTTTGTAATGGGTGTAATAAAATTGATAAAGTGCAGAAACATAAATAAATTATATACTATTTATAATATGAATAAATATTTCGCGTTTATTTTGGAACTTTAAAATGTTTAATTTTAATTTAGAAATTCAGAACAACTGAATAACACAAGAGGAAATTGCACTTATTTGTTAGAGAGTTCATGATTTTTGCGACAGGAAAAAAAATGATCAAGAAAGGAAAAAAAATTCCCCGAAAAATGTTCGGCGGGGAAAAACTGAATAAATAAACAAATAAAACCGTGGTTCGCAGCATAAATTTTTCGCCCGGGGTGATCGCTCCTTTAGCCCCCTCTTTGCACGGCCCTGGGGGGAACATTAGAGGTCTGTACTGGCCACAGTTTGCAGGCCGGCGTGAAAATTAAAAGTTCCACCTGAGCCCGGCCCGTTTATATTTTCACAGCTCATGGCCAGGCCCGGTTCGTAAAAAAATCAGTGAAAACAAGCTCGGCCCATAACAAAAACAAATTAAATCAGGCCTGGTCCGGCCCGACTCATTTTCTCAAAAATTCCGATTTTTCTTAACATGCAATTGCAGGGCTGCCACTTGCTACTAAAATGCTATACCTAGCGACTATTTTCAGCATACGGCGGATATGGCGACTATTTTAGGCCGAAAACTGTTAAAAAGCGACTATTTCAAGAAAGCAGTAGGCGACTTTTTTCGGATTCAGCGACTATTTTTACTGAAAATACTCGGTCTTTTTCTTCAAAGCGCCTGTAAAGTCATCTTCCCAAACGCACTTTTTCAAAGGTTGTTTGAAGAGATTCGCGATTTTTTCCGCGATGAATTCCAAAATTCGGGATCCCCCCCCCCCCCCCTAAACCATTGACGAAAATAACTATTTATTTCTGAGGTCTTTCTATACTATCGTTGAAGGAGATTTTGCGATTTTTTCCGCGATCTTTTGCCAAATTTTGCAGATTTTTCTACTACAGATTGACCAAATTGATTTTTTTTCCTCCACCACTTGTCCAAATTCACGATGTATATTTTCTACGACCGATTGATGGTAGCTACTATTTGTTTCAGAGATCTTTTGGCGAAATTACGGATTCTTTTCCAGATCGTTTGTCAAAATTTGGGATTTTCTTTTTATGACCATTTTATAAAATTCGTGATTTTTTGAGCTATCATTTGGTTAAATTCCCATTTTTTTTTTATTTTTTTTTTTACCAAATTTGTGTTTTTTTTTTTTTTTTTTTTTTTTTTTTTTTTTTTTTTTTGTCCGCGACCATTTTACGAAATTTGCGATTTTTTTCTTGCGATCGTTAAACGAAATTCGTAATTTTTTGTCCATTCTTTAGACGAAATTTTGAGATGATTTTTCTGCGACCAAATGATGAAAATCGCCATTTGTTTCCGCGACCTTAGGTAAAATTCAAGATATTTTTACAGTTGTTTGAGGAGATTCGCGATTTTTCTCTGCGACGAATTGCAAAATTAGCGATTTTTTCCCCAGTCGATTGACGAAAATGGTTATTTCTTTTCGCCATCTTTTGCTACGATTGTTGAAGGAGATTTCGCAATTTTTCCTATGACCCATTAGAAATTTCCTGATTTTGTGGGGGCGATCGTTTCACGGTACTCACAATCTTTTTTTCGTGATCCTTTGCCAAATTTTGCGTTTTTGTTTCCGGCGATCGTTTCACGGAACTCACAATTTTTTTCTGCGATCCTTTGCCAAAATTCGCGAATTTTTCTGCGACAGATTGGCGAAATTTTATTTCCGCCACAACTTGTCGAAATTCGCGATATATATTTTTTCCGTGATCGATTGATGGTATTCGCTGTTTGTTTCAGATATCATTTAACGAAATTCGCGATTCTTTCCCACGATAGTTTATCGAAATTCGTGGTTTCCTTTTCAAAACCAACTTACAAAATTCTTGATTTTTTGTGCAATCATTTGTTTAAATTCTCAATTATTTACGCGATTATTTGATCAAATTCGTGTCTTTTCAGGGATGATTCTGTTCTGAATTTTCCGAAAATTTAAGGCATCCGGTTCCGAAAATTTTAAAAATTCGGGAAAATAAAATATCGTGAATTTCAGCAAATGATCGTCGAAAAAATCAATTTCGACAATCGTTCACAGCTAAAAATCGCCAATTTCTTCAAAAGATCGCAAAAAGCGAATTTTGCCAAAGAATCGCGAATTTCTTCAAGGGATCGCGAATTTCTTCGAGGGATCGCAAAAAACGCAAACTTCGTCTAGGAATCGCGTGAAAAACCAAAATTTCACAGAGGGATCGCAAATTTTATCAAAGGATCGCGGGAAATCCGAATTTCGTCAAAGGATTGGAGGGAAAAACGCATAATTGGCGCCGCGAGGTGATTTCCTCCCCTTTCCCTCCCTCTGCTGTAACTTTTTAGAAAATTTGCTGTGAATTTCAGTTTTTTTTTGTTAAATCCAGAATTACACCTGCCGTCTTTTTGTCCGCGACCATTTGGCGAAATTTGCGATTTTTTTCTCTTCATCGTTTGACGAAATTCGTAATATTTTGTATATTCTTTTGACGAAATTTGTGATGATTTGTCTGTGACCGAAGGACGAAAATCGTCATTTGTTTCCACAACCTTTGATAAAATTAAAGATATTTTTCCACGGGCCTTTAAGGAGATTCGCGATTTTTTTTCCCGACAAATTACCAAAATTCGCATTTTTTTCCGCCAGTTGTTTCGTGGAATTCACGATTTTCCTTACACGATCCTTTGCCAAATTTCGTGAATTTTTGTACGACCGGTTGACGAAAATGATATTCGGTATTTGTTTCAGGGATTTTTGACGAAATTCGCGATTCTTTTAAACGATCTTTTCTTTTGTCGACTGACTGAGGAAGTTCTTGTTTTTTTGCTCGATTTTTTGCGCGACTATTTGACCAAATTCGCGGGTGTAATTTTTTTTCTGTCCGCGACAGTTTGATAAAATTTTCGATTTTCTTTCCGTAATCTTTAGGCGAAATTTACAATTTTTTTTTTTTCGCGACTGATGGAAAACTTTTTTTTCTAAGGCCAATTGTTGATATTGGCGATTTTTTTTTTTCGTTACCGAATGGCAAAATTCGCGATTGTTTGATGAATTGATTTTGTGGATTTCTCGAAGAAAAAAAATCGTGGCTTTCACGAAATTAAAAAAAAAAATCGCATACGAATCATATGCCTGTTCAAGAAATAAATTTGAAAGATTCCATCCAAACAAATATTTTATTTTGCGGGATTTTCCTTTTTTGTGTGGGATTTGCGACATCCCGCACGTTATTTTTAACCCTGCCCCTCAAATAAAACTTTTCTTCTTTCTCTCCAAGAAACTCTTGAAATGAAAGGCCTGATGGAAAGTAGTTCCGGGGATGATCTGCAAGAAGTTTTTAATGCTATGTTTCCAGGTACTGTACATAATTTTTTATTGTGGAAGTTACTTCGTAACTGAAACATTAGGGCCTTATTTTCTGGATAACTTGCTTTCTCATTTGAAGAAATCACTCTATTCTTTATTCACTGATTTGAGCAGAAGCATAAACTGTGAAATAAAATGTGTGCATTCATAAAGTCCTTTCATTGTTATGGATAGAAGTTTTCTTCCTTTTTTTAAAGTGGGTATGGGAGTATTTTGACTACTATTATCGAACAAATGTTACTATTTTTTTTTTCGTTGGAGGCTACTAAAGCTACTATTTTCAGTGTCATTCGGCAGTGGCAGCCCTACAATTGAGATGCTTTTATGAAGTAGAATAAAGGCTTTTTTTTCTAAAAAAATCCGATTTTTTTTTAATAAAATAACATCGAAGTTGGACTTTTGATTTCCAAATTCAAAGGCTGACAATTACAAGACGGATACATTTAGTAATCCGCTTTAAATCAAGCTGCTTCGAATTAGGAAAAATGTTAAAAGGGAGAACGCAACTCGATTCTTAAGCATCCGAATGCTCACATCTGTAATTTTCAGGCAAATAGGAATAGAAATGAGTTTATGAATGTGTCAAAAATAATCACATTTTTGAGTGGAGATTTTTGATTTTTCTGAAAACGTTATTAATTTAATAAAACAAACAATTCTGTATGTTCTTACCTTCTATTCCATTTTCGTCCTTTTAAAGCCAGGCTTGAATGAATTTAGAATCATGGTGTGCTTCATAACATCGCTTGTTATTGAGTTTTCTATAAAAATTTCCTGTTTTTTATCGCGTTTGTTTTTGCGTGGCTCATTCATTCCTGATCAGTTTAAAAAATAGTAATAACAACATTTAACTACGAGTACATTCCCACAAACGACCAGATTATACCAAGCCAAGTGTGTGGAGAGAGGTTAGGTAAAGACGCTCCTATTATATCACTTTGCACAAGAGGGAAACACAAGTTCAGAGGTCAAAGAAGTTCTTTGTGTGACCACCTTGTGTTACTCACTGAAATTAAACTATTTGGGTGACTGGAGACCAGCTTTGCAGTTGGGGAAATTTTTCCTTCTACCCATCAAATTACAACTACTGACCAAATATCAATGATGGACCAGCACCGTATTAATGGTTGAGAACTAAAGCGTTTTTGTTTTGGGGGAAGAGAGAGTGGGTGAAATGCTACAAACTAAAAAGTTTTAAATTTGATTGCATCTTTAAGGGGAAAAAAATATAAAAAAGCAATTGAAAATCACTGCCATTTATCGTTTTTGTAAAAGTCTCAACAAATCACAATCCTAAAATATGTGAATATAAATTTCACATTAATTTATCTGAAAATCCCATGTATAATACACAATCACATATCCTTTTAAAACAGTGACAAATGAAGGTTTTTAATAATTTGCACAATAAGTAGAACCTTAATATCAATCGCACTTTCAGGGCTGAAACTAGCCTTTTTTTGCGCCAGGGGAAAACATGGATTTTGGCGACCACCCCCTCCCTTCATCTCCTCACCCACAATAAATATTATTGACCTCAGGTACCCTATGCAAAATAAATAAATAAATAAATAAAATTCCTAAAAAATAAAAATCATTAAATAATTAAAATTAGAGCAAGAAATATGTAAACGACGCTCCCATAGGATTAACATTAGCTTGAGCGTTAAGAGCCTAAACAAGTCACGCGAAGATACTGGAACGCTAATGCTAAACGTATGGGAGCGATCTTTTTTAATTTTCTCGCTTGCATATTAATAGTTTTAAATGATTTTTTTTTTTTTTAGCTTAGAAAAGCTGAGGTTAAATTCTAACCAGGTTAGTGTTTACTTTTTAGATTTTGGTTGTAGATTATTTTTATAAAGTTACCTTCACTTCCAGTACCTGTTTCAAAACCTAAAAGTATGGCAACGCTAAAGATCAATCTAAACTATCCTAAGAAAAAAAATAATTTTAAAATATTAAAATCAAAACGAGAAATTTCAAAAGAACGCTCCCTTAGTTTAACATTAGCTTGCGAGTTTCTTTGCATTTCATATATATATATACATTTTTTTATGAATCGACAAACGATTCATTTGGCGCCCCTTTGTTCTGGCGCCTGGGGCACATGCCCCCTCTGCACCCCCCCCCTACGTTTCGGTCTGGGCTTCTTTAAAAAACATTAAAAAGGGGGGCTACTGTTCTATCTTGCACACATTTCAACCCTTAGATTTTACTCGTTGACAGTTGCTCGACCTCGCGCCATTTGAGACCGGATCTGCATGCAAAAAAAAGTAATTTTAGTAAAAGGCATGGGCGACATTTTTCAGTTGTCACCTACCTAGAAATGGCAAAAGGACGAGAAATGTAATTTGGGAAGGTAAAAGCAGGGGCGGCTAATGGCGCCCTGGGTTAGGTTTTTTTTTTTTTAATTACGGGCAGTCGCCGAAGCTCGCCTCCTCTCTCTAAGACTGGATTTGGTTGGTTGCAAAAAACAATTGCCCCAAAAGTAATGCAAAAAATAATGCACCAAAACTAATGCAAAAAGTAATTGCACCCAAAGGAACAGAGCTGCATTTTACAATTTCCGCCTAAGGTAGCAAAACGCCTAGAAAAGGCGAAAAGAAGAGAAAAAATCATTTTTGGGGAAAAAGGAAGGGGCGGCTTTATTAGCCATGATGGCGCCCTGTGAGATTTTTTTTACTGTACCACTGCAAATGCTATACTCTTTTTTTTTCCCCCTTTTAAAAGACTTTACTAAAACATTTTACTTTTGGCACTCCTTCCAGGGCCGAAACTAGCTATATTTTCACCCGGGGAAAACGTCGATTTTGGCGCCCCCCCCCCCTTTCCTCTGCAAAGTAAATTTACAAAGAGAAAATTACGAAAGTTTCTAGTAGCGGACTTACTTTAAAATTTAAAATGTGTAAAAATAAAATACATAATATTGAAATATATAACCATAGCTTTATCAAATATTTATTCATTAAAACCTGGGGAAAAAATCGAAAGGAAGCGGAAATAATTCCGCTTTATACAGGTTTCCGTCTTAGGAGGTATAACTGTTGGTATTCTTTCTGTTGGAACCATATAGTTTTTTCATTTAAGACACGACTCCATTATAGACGGATTTCATTTTTCGAGATTTTACTGTTGTTATAGCATTACAAATTATTACAATTGGGGCACTTTAATGTCATAGTGATATGAGTCACATTGTTTTAGGAACTAAAAAACCAGGATTTGCTGTAGGTATAAAAATGAATTCCAGTTTTGTAAAATATCTTCCTGTACTATCTACATAACTTTTTCGGAATTATCACTTATACCACTCTTCTTATTTATAGACTTATATATTTTCCTGAACTTAATGCTAATTTTCAAATTTATGTCTGACTCAAAACAACAACAACAAAATTATTAAGTTTTTACTTTTTATTTTGTGAATTTTCGACCGCTTGGTTTTTATTGTAACAGTCGGTCACCTGTCCTCGCCTCCTCTAAGGACAGGTATGTGATATGCAAGTAAAAAAGTAATTATAAGAAAAAGAATGGGGTTATTCATTTTCTGTCTTGTACGCGAATCTTTTTATCTATTTGACATTTTTAATGCACTGTACTAAGCTTTTCTTTTTGACCTTTTCGGGTAGAAAATATTTTTTACACAAACTTTACATGCATATATATATATTGTATAAAACGGCAAACCAAATTTTCATCTGACGTTCCCTGCGCGAGGCGCCCAGAACACATGCCCCCTCTGCTCCCCCCCCCCCCCATAGTTTCAAACCCTGACTCCTTCTCCCATTTATTTTTATCGTACCGGAAAAAAGAAAGCTCCAAAAAGAATAGAACAGCCTTCATGGTATCTTTTCAACAGAAAAGTAGTCACATTCAAACAAAATCTTCATTTGGCGTCCTTTTCGCCTTTCGTTCTGACGTCCGGGGCACATGACTCTGCACCCTCCCCCCCCCCCCTTCCAGGATCGGTTATCGGCGAGGGACAGTTTTACACAAAAGAGAGGAGTAGAGACTGACCTATTGGCCTTGGAAAATGTTAGCGATTTTCCTATTTGCAGTCTTCTTATTATAGATGAATCTTTTTACATTATTTGTAAATTTTAATGCATTTGGTTCAGTTTTCCTTTTGGATTTTCCGGCTGCGAGACATTTTTATGCAAATTCGATATATATACATATACATTTTTGTATGTAAAGACAAAAAAAAACTTCATTTGGCGCCCCCTACGCTTTCTGTTCTGGCGCCCGGGGTACAGAAGGTTGGGATAAAATCTGATTATAGTAGATTGAAGGATATTCCACAAATGGAAATGTAGTCATATTTAAAGGAATATTGTAACACAGGAAAATTGGCAGGTGTTTTCATGCAGATACTATGCGATCGAGTGTTTTCCCTTTTTTAATAAAAGCAAAAGATCATTCATAAAATACTGTCAAATGAAAACCTGTCGTCACGTGGAAAAAATCGCTTATAAATACATAAGTAACTCATTGATCAACGGTTGGTAAACACTATTCGATGCCAAATCGCTTCAGTAGTCATGCCTGCAAACGTCATGCTTTTGCATTTAAAAATGTGTCCGTAAATATTTAAAAGCTCCGTGTTGTCGGAGGGACATATTTCTTTGATAAAGTCCGTAAAAGGTGACATAATCTTAGATTTCAGATTAGTTCGGATGATGAAACTGACACCATTTTCAAAAGAAAAGATCATTTTCATATATGGAACAAGTCATGATATGACTGTGTGATTGCTTCAGTATAATGTCATATTCAGTAAACTTAAGCTTGCATTTAAAGTTCCCAAAATGTATTAGTTTATTTTTAAATTTCTTTTCTTCTATCCCTTGAAATCAAAATTAACCAATAAAACTAAAATCTGAAACATTTAAAAATAACTGATGGAAATGATGCACTAATCTTAAACGCATAGACAATTCTGTTGGTGAAAATGACATAAATTCCCAAAAGAAAAAATGCCTTTTCATTTAAAAAAAAAAAAAAATGTACATCAGCAGAGATTGTTTAGAACAATATTTTAATTAAAATTGTATTATATAATTTTTATATTCCATTATAACGAAGTCTTTTTAAAGAAATGTACTTGATAAAAGTTTTCAAAAAAAAAAAAAAAAGCAATTTAACAAATTACAACGACCATTTGGAAAATGATTTTTTCGAAGACTAAAATTTAAGACATAAAAAATCGCACGGAGTGGATCATACATTAAGTACGCCATGAATTAAACATTAACATTCCTGAACCCATCATGAACAAATTTTAAAAGAAATTTCAGTTTTACAATTTTCAGTACTGTAATTATTTAAACTTCTACGGAGCTGGTCATACATTACATACGCTATGAATTAAACATTAATAGTGTTATTACACGTAAAAATTGCAAGCGACAAAAATCGCCTGCGACTCGTCAGGTTTCGTGAAACTTACGTATTATCCACCTGAAACTTACGTATTATCCAAGCATTTCATTGGCTGTTCGGGATAAGGCTTTTCCATCGTCAGATTTCCAAAAAATCTGACGACCCATTTTAAATGAAATTTCATTCTTAAACTTCTAAACATCCCACAATATTACTTTTTACACCGTCGTATAGAGAAAAAAATGCACTTTTAAATGCAATTTGTTTGAAAGCTGTATCTCAATTTGTTTCTGAGTTATTAATTTTTATTTTGTAGTTTTTATTACTTTTTTGTCATAGTGGCAACAGAAGTATCCATCTCTGTTGAAAGTAAAGGCAAATTACAGATTACTGTATAAACCAATCAGAAAATGAATAAAATGCGGATTCAACCAATAAAAAACTTCAGATATGCTTTTGATTTCCTACCCTGACGAGGACAATAACCATTACAATAACCATTTTTCCAAATGGTTAAAAAAAAAAAAAAAAAAAAAAAAATTCGCGGACCGTAATTTTTGCAAAAATTTTGTGGCAGAGTTTAAATGAAACGGAACAAAAAGCTAAAATATCTGTTTTTTTTTTTTTTTTTTTTCTTTTTTTTTTTTAAGAAACACTACAGCAAGGAGTGATAGCTAATGTTAAACCTATGGGAGCTTCTTTTCGTAATGTATGTAAAAACATTGTGGCAGAGTTTTAATGAAACGAAATAAAAGGCTAAAATATATGTTTAAAAAAGAGCGAAACATTACAGACACAGTTTTTTTACTTCAAGAATTTTTTTTAATTATTGTATTCCATTATAATGTATAGTCTTTTTAAAGAAATGTAATATTTGATAAAAGTTCTCAACAAAAAAGAGAAAAAAAAACTTTTTTAAAATTCTATGCTTCACCAGGCTACAAAATGGATGCCCTGATATATCCCTGCAGATTAATCGAATGCGTTAATACAAAGAGAAAGCTCCCCGTTCCTTCACTTGACAGCCCGACACCACCCATCTTGACCTTTGAGGGGAGAGAGGGAGCACCGTGGGTTTCCACGTCCAGGATCGGTTATCGGCGAGGGACAGTTTTACACAAAAGAGAGGAGTAGAGACTGACCTATTGGCCTTGGAAAATGTTAGCGATTTTCCTATTTGCAGTCTTCTTATTATAGATGAATCTTTTTACATTATTTGTAAATTTTAATGCATTTGGTTCAGTTTTCCTTTTGGATTTTCCGGCTGCGAGACATTTTTATGCAAATTCGATATATATACATATACATTTTTGTATGTAAAGACAAAAAAAAACTTCATTTGGCGCCCCCTACGCTTTCTGTTCTGGCGCACGGGGTACAGAAGGTTGGGGGGGCACGTGCCCCCCCGACGCTACGCCTATGACGCGCAGGATTACAAAATAAATTTTGCATTTTGTATCTATTTACACTTCAGATTATAATAATTATCCTGAACCTAAATAAATTTGAATTTAAAGCATTTTCATATTTTTAATACTAAAGTTGTATTTAGCTAATGCAAAATTTAGAGATTTTCAACAGTATAATCACCTAAAAAAAATTTTTTTTAACAATAAAAAGGAAATTTTAGGTTCAGTTTATACAGACTAATATGAAATATATGTTTTGAAAAATTCATAAAAAAAATATTCAGACATTTTTGAGATATCGTGTGCGTTATGTCCAAAAACGTCATTTGGTGAAAAATGACTTCAAAGTTTCGGAAACGCCGCTTGTGCTATTGAGGGGTATAATTCTAAAAGCCACAACTTTTGTTTAATGGGAATCTGAAGGAAACAATTATATCAAAATGCTCAGGAAAGATGGGAGTTTAGCATCTAAAGAAATCAAATTTTCGAAAATTTTAAAGCTTTAAGAGTTCTGAGACCTGGTTTTTACATGTAAAGTTGGAATTTTATAATCGATTGCTATCCCACCTCCTGATAGGTTATAAAATTGTAAAAATTACATGAACTACATAATATGAACTTTAAATAGCTCATCGTTTACTCAAAAGGTGACAAATAATAACACAGATGTTACAAGTTTAAAAATATACATTTTATTTAATTTTCCGGGTACTTTCGGTCTGCAATCCCACAGCCATCGTCAGGGAATATTTTCATTATTTGCCGTTCTCATTCAAATGCGTCACTTCGTTTGAAATGGGATTGTCTATAATTCTTAGGGTAGCTCGAAGTAGAAGTAGTAGTGCTTCGGATTAAACATGTGTTGAAGGAAATATTTAACTGCCGTTCCATTCATTTTTAATACGTCACTTTGCTTTAAATGCGTAACTGGGAAATGATTATGTCTATTGATAATTTCTATTTATCGATCAAGGTGGGATATTGCATTTCATCTTATGATTTTATTTAAAAAAATTACGTTCACGTGGTGTGTTTCCGATGAAAATGCACCACTTTAATATTTTTAGAAATTAATACATTAATTTAAGGCATTTTACCCTTAGCCCGCCACAGGTGATAAATCGCCCAACTATTCTCTGTAACTCGTGTAATTGTATACGAGTTTAAGGGGGTCCGAGACACAAAAATCTTTTATTGCATTAAACATTTCTCTGTTTTTTTCTGCTTAAAATAGTCTATAAATCATGATTCTATCTTAATTGGAATAGGAAATATTAATTTTTTCGTTTTGGTTTGTTTTCAAAATCTAGCTTTTAAGCAATGGTTGTCGTGGAAACGACTTCTTGTAAAAATGCGTTTTTCTTCGTGGTGGGTTTTTTCACCATTTCTCATATTTAAATTGTTATAACTCAAGAACCGTTAAAGATACAGGGTTCAAACTTGGAAGATGTCTTTTTCAATTGTTTTACCTAAATTTTGATTCAGCAAATTAAAAAAAAAATACTTTTGAAAATATGATTGTTTTTTTAAAGTTACATAACTTTTTTCTTGATTTTTATTTTAAATATCTATAATTTTTTTATAAATTGATATTTTTAAAAATTCTGAATTAAAATTAAAACTTATATATTTCCGTTTATTTAAATGAAAAAAAATTGAAATTCTACAAATAATATTTTGAGTTATAACAATTTTAAATGACCCCACATTTTAATAAATTTTAATTAAAAAAAAATTATGAGAAGTTTTATCAGGTGATTTTGTTTACAAATACTACAATTAACTATCACACAAAAAAAAAAAAATCCAAAATTTTAACTCAATAAATAAAAATTATTTTAAAATGTGTCCCGTATCCCCTGAAACATGAATACGCTCGCCAAAATACGCCAAATGCTGACAACAGCTGAAACAATGAAACATTTTAAAGGCTAAAAATTAGAAAATAAATTATACATAAAAAATTGAGAGTGCAATAGTTTAAAGGAAATACGCTTTCATCAATTGTTAGTTTAATATTAATTAATTTACGATTATACGTAGATAAATTAATTTAGAAATCCAAAAATGCAGTTTAAATATTGTTTCATTTTTTTCTTTACTGTTGCACTTAAAAGAAACAGAGCCAAAATTATATATTTTTTAATAATTTCACTTGCTTCGGCTTCCTACCAAGCGTAAAATAAAAAAAAAGTGAATTTTTCATAATGTATTAGTACACTGTAAAAAAAAATCTGTAAAGTTACTAACATATTTCTCGGAAACTGGGATTCCAGGAACTATTTATGTAACGGCAACAGCAAAAATTTCTGTAACAGCATCTGTTGCAGGATTTTTTCTTGTTGCCGTTACATAAATAGTTCCTGGAATCCCAGTTTCCTAGAAAAATTTTAGTAACTTTACAAATTTTTTTTTACAGTGTATGCATTAGTGATATAACTTGATACGAAAGAAAAAAGTGCTCGCAAAAATGTCTAAGCAAAAAAAATTACGATTTTAAAATTTATGATTTGATTTATACGTATGAAAAAATAAAAATACATTGACTATTATTAATCATCTTTAAAATAATTATTTGACATCCTCATGATTTATTACTTTTTTATACTGTATTTGATTGAATAAATAAATAGATCTTTTACAAAACGATTTAAAAAATATGTATGAATAATCCATTTTCCTATCAAGAACGAGTAAATGTGATAAATTTCCCTTGTCTTCTCGCTATAAGGTAAAGCAATAAGAGTCATTATCAATTCATTAGTATACATTTTCATCTTTATTAAATCTTTTACTTTCTTTACATGTCATTTATAAGCATTAAAAAAAATTAAATTGGTTATGTTATCAGTTCGTTCCACTTACATCTATTAGAGCTGTAACAACTGCATAAATATGTTAAAAACATTGATAAATAATATGAATAATAATGATTCGAAAACGATATAAATGTACAAATAAGATAAAATATTTTCCTGTGTTATTTTGATGAAAGTTGCAAATTTACATTCAAGGCGTCTCTACTCTATTTTAAATCTAAGGTACTGAATGAATATTCCAGAATCAATGTCTTCAATCAATGTCTTAGTCTTTATCGTAAAAATTAACATACTGTTAATAACTGTTGATTCTTCAGAATTGTCATACGCGATATAGTTGAGTTTTGAGTGTAGCAAATGGTAAATTAATTTACAAATTCAAATTACTGCCACTAAAAATTACTAGTATATCAAAATCTTATGGGATATACCTTAATTCTATACAGTATTGAATCTAATATGTGGTGTGCCATTATTCTTAGACTATTAAGCAATGCAATGCACAAGGTTTCTGAATGACCATTGACCCAAGGATATTTTGATTTTTAATAAACCTTAAAAAATAATTAATTGGAAGATTTCAATTGGTGTCTCATATGGTCTGGATTTGAGTTCTTGATTAAAAATGCAATAATAATAACCTTTTCATACTTTATTCATTCATTTTATTCGGTATTTAATATGAATTAGAGACGATGCTTCACTCACTTTATATTATTACATTTCCTGCAACGATTATTGTATTGTAATTGAATGCACATGATAATGGTGGTGTGTGGCTAAAAAAAGAGGGGGAGAATACAGATGCCAACAACAACAAAAAATATAAATAAATTGAATGAGAAGCAAAATGCACATGTAAAAAAAAAAATAATAATAAGTGAAGGGCAACAAACAGTTGTAAAAATAACAAGATGTAAATCGCATATGTAAAAATAATAATAATAATAATAATAATAATAAATAAGGGGCAAAACGCAGATACCTCTTTGGTAAGAAACAAACGGCACTTATAACTCCAGTTCTATTTAATGCAAAAAAAAAGTGCCGCATTAATTTATATTAAGTTCCTTATAGTTATATGTAATTTATTTTGTCATACGAAATCATCTACACTGAAAAAAAAAAGTTTTAATTTACGAAAATATATCAATCTAAACCAAACGATCTAATCAATTAAGTTCGCTATCACACAATTTCAATTTTATCACCGTTAAATAGAAAAAAAATGTACCTTTAAATGCAATTTGTTAGAAAACTGTCTAAATTAGTTTACTGATTCTTTTTAATGGTTTTAAACAAAGATTCAAGCATGACTTTAAAAAAAAAATATCTGCATGCAGTCCTATTAGAGAAGGTTAACTCGTTTGCACTTAAAAGAATGCAAATAATTAAGCATTCATTTATTTACGTATAATATTACATAACTAAATTCCATTCATTAGTCAAATGAAATTAAAACATCACAAATAAATAAATAAAACACGAATTTAACAGTTATGTAATCGAACTAAGCGCTTAAACTCTGAAATAATCAGGATCAAAAAGGTTCCCACAAATAATGAAATGTTTCGTGATTGGCAGCTGTTCTGCGGTTAATCAGAAAATGCTTTTTGTTGTAGTTGGTGGGAAGAAAATATACTAAAAGTCTATTAGAGTTTTTGATTAAAAACTATTTTCATCTAAGTTCTATACAACACAGGTTGTAAATCGGGCGTCTTTATGCCGGTTAACTCAGGCTGGATTCCCTAGTATTTCTAAAAACAGAAGTTTTTCCTGTAAAATAAACAGTTTTCTATGGAGTCCTAGCTGAATGTTTTTATGTAAAATCAAAAACATTTTTCACACTCCACATATACTATGAAAAGATTTTCAAAATAATTATGTGTGAATACAACAATCAATTAACATACCGTTATGTAAGTACTCTGGTGCGTACCTTCAAAATAATTCTATTATTTTCTTATTTTTATCAAAATGCATGAGAAAATTTCTGCTATGATATAAAAACCAGAATTCTAAAAGATTTTCAGACCCAAAAGACTTAGAAAATTTTTTGTAATGCCAAGAAGAAATTTGGTACGATGCCACAAATTCCTTTGACACCTTCTGTATTGATATATACTCCAGATTTCATTCTAATGCAAAGTTTTTTTTTCCGGGCACAACTCGAATAAGATAACTGGACCAGCCCAAACAAGTCTTCAAAACCACCCTGTAAGATATTCTATTACTGTAAAAGAAATCCACTGTTCTTATGACCAAAAAACTAATAATTATGAATATTTTTATTTTCTGTATGACTGTATGAATCTATAATTTGAGTAATTAAATGAAAATTGGGTTGCATATTTTATTCTAGGGCAGCTTTTATTATCATTTTTATCTTACTGGA